>VDFB02140358.1:0-35419 GCA_007258455.2 Sequoia sempervirens
TGTTCTAAACCTTCACCAGTGGAAGCGCCTTCATTGCTGGAGCCATCTGCAGTCATCAGATAGAAGGAGAAGAGGATCATTCATTGCAGCCGTACAAATCTGTACCTTCTTCAGCTTGCCGGTTACCAGGTTTCTTCAATAAAAATTGTTGTTCTTTTATTGCATGCTTCAAAAATCTTATTTGTATTGATGCCAGTTGCTCAAATAAAGGAACAACTTCATTCTATATTATATTTCTTAAGCATATTGAAGATCTAGCAATTTTATAGAATTTATTATTATTTTCTAGAAAAGCCATACTATTCATTTATTGCATCAAAACTCAAAAATTGCAAAAAAACCGAAAACCATCAGAAAAACCTAAAAACAGTCAGAAACGGAGATTTGAGGGAAACTAGGGTTTCTACAAGATCCCATGATTCAAAGGTTGGCGAATGAAGTTTTGTCTCTTAAGAAGCAAGTGTCGAACAACAACAATGGTAACAACTACAAAGACGTCCCTAGGAGGACTTTACCTAATTATGCTGGCAACAAAAATCAGAATCGTCTCCCAGCACCTCCAGGACGACTTGCTCTTGAAGCCCCGCCTGCTAACAATGCTGCCGGGTACTATGAGACTGAACAAGATGAATATGCTCAGCCCGAGTATCCTGAAGAAGAAAATGCTGATCTCTTCCAAGAAGAAGAAATTGAATCGGCTAGCGACTCCAAGATTAGCTATCTGCAAATGATGGAAGAAAAAGAAGAAGACGACTTGGTGACTGACGCTTATGCTGTTTTTACGCGGCATCAACAAAATCAACTTGACAAAGCTCAAGCTGCTGCTGTTCCAGAAAAAGAAAAGCCGCCCATAACGATCGCCAAAAGAGGATCTCCCCTCCCTTGGCAACCTAAGAAAGCAGCAAATCCACAAGTAAGTGCACCTCGTTCTTCTTCGTCAACTCCCGTTATTCCTAAAGCTAATCCTCCCGTTCCAAAGACCAGTGTGCCTTTTGTGAAACCAATCAGCGAAGTTACGACTTCCAACCTACAAAGTTCTTTCCAGGCTTTCGACATCATTGACCATGCCAAGAAAACCAAGGTTCAAATGTCCGAGGCTGAATACCTCAAAGCCAACCCTGACCAATTTGACAGGCTTGTCAAGTTCCTCAATGATAAAAAGATCTCCCCAAATCGGGATACTCCTCCTGACATCCCAGTTACTCCTAAACCCAAAGTATCACAGAGTAACCTTGTATCTAACCCTCCAACTGCTTCTGGACGCATTGATCCGTTTTTCATCTCCCTACTTGTAAATGGTTTCAAGCTGAGTAACTGTGTCATAGACTCTGGCGCGTCTGACAATGTAATCCCCGCCAAGGTAGCTACTGCATTAGGCCTTGAAATGACCAAAACCTTCAGCCGTTGCTTTTCCATGGAGAATAAACAAGTGCCATTGATAGGTCAGATCAAAGATGCACAATATGCCTTTGCTGCATACCCAGAGAAGAAAATAAAGATGATGGTCCTCGTGGCCAATGTACCAGCTTCCTACGGTATCCTCCTCGGACGCAATTTCTGCAAAGATGTTGGAGGAGAACTGAGTATGGATATGTCCGAAGCGAGAATACCAGTAAAAGGTGTGATGCAAAAGCTGATTCCTGAAAAGGAATCAAAATTCTCAGTTGTTGAGTCAGATGATCCCAGAACTCAGATTTTGTTTGAATCATCAGGCGTGGGAACTTACTACCTACAGACAAATGAGGTAGGAGAATCTTCAACTCAAAATGAGTTAGAAAAAGATGATATTTCTTCAACTTCAGATGAAACGTCATCAGGAGATTTATCCATCTCCGATCATGAATCTTTGTCAGATGATGAAGTTTTGCACTTCGACACTGTTCCAGTTGGTGATCCCAACGGTGTCTGGTTACTCGAATTTGATGGTAACTGCTCCTTGACCGGCTCTGGAGCAGGAATGGTTTTCATCTCACCATCAGGAAAGTTTTTCCCTTTCTCCTTCAAGCTGCAGTTTGACAACACCAATAACACCGCCGAGTATGAAGCCCTGTTACTGGGAATGCAAGTTGCGTTGAAGAAAGGTATAAAAAATCTTCATGCACAAGGTGATGCCGAGTTGATAGTATGTCAAGTAAGAAATCTCTATCAAACAAAGAATGAGAGACTTAGGCATTATCGTAATCTAGTATGGGATTCCATTGAGGAATTCGAAGCTTTTGATATCTCTGTTGTTCCCAAAGAATATAATACTAGAGCTGATTCCCTCGCAATCTCCGCCACGCTCTTAGTACCACACAAAGACTTTCAAGGTTCTACTTACACCATAGAGTTGGTTTTCCGCCCAAGTGTACCTGAAAATTCAGAGAATTGGCAGATTTTCAATGACGATCATCAAATTATCGCCTTTCTTGAAAAAGCAGAGAATTTTGATGAGTTGTACTTTGAGGGCAGCGATTCTCCACTTCGAGAATCCGTATCCGATATGGATCCTGTTATAGGCGAGGAATATCTACAACTCAAAGGGAATAAGATCCCTAAAGGATTGGTATCCTTGGAAAAGCTTTTTGATAAGCATGATCGCCACGTGAAGAAGCAACTCTCAGATTCTGACTCATCTAATGAGATTGAACAGATAAATTTGGGAACTGAAGCCGATCCTAAGATGGTCAACATTGGCAAGTGTTGCACGGCCGAAGAAAAAAGACAGTTTGCTCAGCTGCTGCAGGAGTACATTGATGTTGTAATGTTCCCATTTTGGCCCTACACTCTTCATTTGGATTTAGCCTATTTCCGGAAATCCGTAGGCTAAGCTGAGGTGGAAAATTAGGGTTTCCTCTTTCAGATACTGCTCAGTTGGCGTTCTGAGGTTGTTGTGCAGACTTACTATTTATAGCAGTTCACTATTTTTAGCAAGTCTATCTTTTGGCAGTATCTGTCTAACAGCAGTTCAATCCTTTGCAGTTCAATGTTCAGTTTGGCTTTCTGTTGTTTTGATGTGAACTTACTATTTATAGCAATTGGCTATTTTAGTAAGTCTAATTTTGGCAGTAGCATCATCAGCAATTCAGCTCAAGTCATTTTGCTATCCTTCAGTTTCAGTTTGGCTTTGGTTATCTCCATGGATTAAGTTTTATACTTAGTCATTTTTATGTTTCTCAGTTGTACCCCCACGCCTAGGAATGATCACTTCATGTTGTTTTTAAAAGGGGGTCATTAAGGGGTCAATGGTGCATTTAATGAATTATTAAATGCTTTATTGTTGCAAAGTGAAGTTGGATGCCTAAAAGAGGTTGATTAATATTTTATTATTTCAAAAAGTGAAATGCTTAAAGTGGCATTCCTTTTGGGAGTTGAAGTGATTCAACTTCTTGGAATTTGAAGAGTCTCTTGTTGCTTCATTTGCCAATTGAAGCTTATATATTGCTGCTGTTCGAAGAGCTGATTATCTTTGGGGAAAAATATAACGTTATGCTGCTGGTTTGAAATCCAGAATCCGGCTAAGGGTTAGCTTAGCAAATCTACTCCACTCTTCGGGCCTGAAACTATGGTTCCCTAGGTGGTGGACTGAGAGTGTGCTTCATCCAGAAGTACATATTGAGCATTATTGTGGAGTTTTGGTGAGATATTTCCAATTTTTATGTTGCTGGTTTATCATGGCTGAAAGTGTTTTTTGTTGACAGCTTTTTGAGCAAATTAAATATCATTCTGGGTATGTTTGCAAAGTGGTTCTAGACCCAAGGCGACCCCTTCCACAAGAGATTGGAATTTATTTCCAAGTCTTTGATTTTTTATTGCTAAATCGCCCTTTTCAAGAGTCGTACCATCTGTAGAGCATTGAGAATTGTGCCATAAATTAATGGATGACTTTTGAGGCTGTTTCTTCATCTTGTCATGGGCGCCTATCCTCCAGAGGTTCATTGCACTTCGTTTCACGCCATTCGGAGGTATTTTGGTGAAGTTATGAGCATTTAATTAATTCTTATAGTTGCTGGTTATTCATTTCCAGAATTGCAGATTTATATCAGACTTGTTTCAGTTTGAATTTCCAGTCCTTTCTTCATCAATAATTGCTACTAATAATCATGGAATCATTCAGAATCTTGGTGCTTTGAAAACATTGTAATATTGATGTAATTTGCAGCTCTCTTTCTATATTGTAAGACTGTAAACAGTAGTACTGTTCCAGTCCTTTATTGCTGCAATTATTTTCTATTTCTCACTTTAAGTACCCCTGGATGGTTTACCGCCAGTGTGGATAAAGAACATTTTAAAAGCTTATCTATTCTATTTGCAGTTGTTCTTATCCTTTGTAAAGCTAGTTAGTAGTACTAACAGCTCTTCCTTTACTTGCTGCAATTTTATATTTGTTTTACACTCCCACAATTGAGTGGTTGAGTTTTAGAATAAACATATATCTTGTTTGTAATTTCCCCCCACGTTATAAGTGGTTGTGTGGACAGTATTCCCCCCACGTTAATGAGTGGAAGAGTGGATTTAAAGGCTGGCTTGCCGCCTAATAATTGTTGTAAACTCACCCACTGAATAAGTGGAGTATTCCCACCGCTTGTGGATGCCTGCACCAGCAGATGAATTGTACTTTCAGCTCTGTTTATGTCTAATGATCCTCTGACCATATGCTATCACCTCGCCCACATTGGGATCTTGGTGAATATTCTTGGTTAGAGTTATCTTCTTTGCTGGTTTACATTTTGCAGCTAACGCTAATCAGTGTTTGGTTACTGATTTGAATGTTAATTTTGGAAAAAAATTAATGGGGAATATTTCAGATGTCTTGGCATATTCATATGACGATCTAAAATCATTTCGGCCTAAGGAAGTGCAACATGACATTCCTCTCAAGGTTGGAGCTTTGCCTTACAAACAAAAGCAGAGGCAGTATAATCCCAAGATCTCTGGAACGATTTTGGCGGAAGTTCAAAAGATGCTGAATGCACGGATAATATTCCCCATCCATCATTCAACATGGATAGCCAATATCGTCCCCGTTCGTAAGAAGAATGGTGAAATCCGCATTTGTGTAGATTTCAGAAATCTTAATCAATTGTCTCTCAAAGACAATTACCCACTTCCAGTGATGGATCAAGTTCTACAAAATGTAACTGGATCCGAGATGCTCTCCATGCTACACGGATTTTCCGATTATAATCAAATTGAAGTAAATTCAAGCGACCAACACAAAACCGCTTTCACAACGCCTTGGGGAACCTTTGCGTATCGTAGGATGCCGTTTGGTTTGATCAACGCTGGCGCTACATTCCAACGTGCCATGGATCTCGCTTTCCGCGACGTGATGGGTAAGTTCATTGTGGTATATCTTGATGATCTTACGGTTTTCTCTAAGCAACGCCATGAGCATTTCTATCATTTGAGACAAACTCTAGAGAGATGCCGTCAGCACGGCATTTCCCTCAATCCCAAAAAGTCAACTTTTGGGGTGACAGAAGGTAAACTTCTTGGTCACGTAGTATCTGCTGAAGGAATCAAGATTGACCGAGAAAGAGTCAATGGAATCAAGTCCCTCGCTTTGCCGTCAAGCAAGAAGGCCGTTCATTCCTTTTTCGGCAAGGTAAACTTCTTGAGGAGGTTTCTTCCAGATTTTGATAAAAAGACTCGTCACATTGTGAATATGAAGATTCAGCAGAAGCAAACTCCGATGCCGAAGAGGTTTCTGAAAGCGGGCAAGAGTCTAATGAAGATTCTGAAGAAGGATGTGAAGGTGACTTTGAAGGTGAACCAGATTCGGAGAGACAAGAGGGTGATCAAAAGGAACCCGGGCATAATCAAGAAATAACTACTTCTCCTGAGAATGTAGTTGAAGAAATTCCCAGAACATCATCGCCCTGTTGGGTGAAAATTATGTAATCAGCTTTTCGATAGATTACACAACTTGGACTTCAGCCACAGCTATGTGAGATATGAATCTCTCCTCTCGGAAAGGGGAGGCGCCCTTCTTACTGCTAACAGAAGCGATAGTAAATCAAACAGATAATTACAAAATGTACACGCAATTCACGGAGTGGGGGGGGTGTGTTACATTCATACTTCTCTCTTTTTTCAGAGAAGATGTTTACAATGCTTCACCGTTGAAAGTTCGGAATTCTTGATAACTTGAAACGAACAACTAGCAGTAATGCCAATATCTCTATCTCGTCAAAGCGAAGCGTAGAGATACCAGAAGTGATTAAATAACAAACAAATAAATTAAAAAGGGAAAGCTCACGAAGGCACAAAGTTGTTCCGTAGCTTCGTCAGTGTTGGATCTTTGTAGACGTACCGTTTGCTACGTTAGAAGCACAAAGTCTTCTTAGACGCAACAATTCTTCGAACAACATGAACGATTACAAGCACAAAGTCTTGTAGATCATCCAACAAGAGTATCAATTAGCACGAACAATTACAAGCACAAAGTCTTGTAGATCTTTCGACAAGAGTATCTAAGAGTATGACTAATTACAAGCACAAAGTCTTGTAGATTACTCAACCAGAACATGCAAGAGCATGAATGATGACAAGCACAAAGTCTTGTAGATCCCTCAACCAATGATAAACAAAAATAACAATGCAATCTAAATAATAAATGTAACACAAAGTTTACATCAACTACTTAGAGTCTTTCAGATTCTTGGAACTAATCACTACCAAATAAGATTAACTCACAAAAGTATCGAATCCAACGCAAAGTTTGGCTTGCAATCCTTTTCTTTATTAATCGAATCTCATTCACAAAGCATGAACGCAAAGTTTCACAAATTTGCTTACAAAAGGGCAGCACTTCGTTGCAAAAGGCTAAAAGATCATATTACAATGAAAATCCCTCACATTATATAGAAAGAGGGATGAGCAAAAGAAGGAAAGAGATTGAGAAAATCGTGTGGAAAGTTAGGGTGAGCTGCATTTTGGGAGATCTCACTAATCCTTTGACCAAAGTCAAAGTGTAATTTATTTTGAAAAATATTACATCTTTGGACTTGTAATTATTAGCTTACAAAATGACATCTCGAAAAATGTCGAGAAATATTTACAAGATGCATAACCCGATGCAACCGGAAAATGTCTAACAATCGAGAATAGGGGCTGCTTCACGCTTTGCATTGGGCTGGAAGTCTTCAAATTTCTCCTAGTCTCCTGCAATTTAACTTCTCTATCCGAGTAACGCGTAATCCACAATGGTGTGAACACCCTCGGATCGCATCTCATGGCAGATGAGTGGAACCTTCTTGCACCCGGGCTAAGATGCGCTCAAAGTTGTCCAACAAGCCTTGTATCACAAATAATGTCTGCTTAAGCTTCAGAAGTCCGAATCATTAATCAAATTCATGATGGCTTCCTTTGAAGATCAGGGATATTTCTCGGTGGGCAGAAGATACCATTTTCCCTCAAGAAGTTGATGAAATATTCCGAGCCAAATTTTTTCGTTTTTCAAATAACAGATTACAAAGCAGTGCACCCGTTAAGGTTAGAGAAAGAAACCAAAACGTGCAAGAAAGCAACTCTAACCAGAATGGCGCCGATGATGGCGAGCATTGGTCAGAGGATCTAAAATAAACTGCTTATGCTGGAAAAGGAACTCGACGCCAAGTATGTGCTACCCAATCCAAAGCGGAGTGAGGGGCGACCATATGACGGAGTGAATACAAAACAATGCTTGAAAGAAATAATGCTGAAAGAGGAAACTTCTCGACACCCAGAATGTGCTTGCTCATCCAGAATGGACAGTAGCGACCATAGGGCGGAGTTATCACTATTTTACTCTAAACTGAAAGTAGGAATGATTATTACAAGAAATGACAAAGCAATATTAAAACACTGGTCAGTACTACTGCCAGTTTACAAAGATTATGACTGCCTGCAATGTCAAGATATCATATGCTTATCAAATAGTATGTTCAACCAAGAAGCAATTACAATCCTTAAGAAATCACAGTGTCCCAACCACAAAACAGAAATGCAGATTTCTGTATTCGTCTTTTGTCAGATCTGTACTTTAAATGTGCAATCAGCAGTTCACAAGTTCCAAAGAATGTTCACAACTTGCTCACTAATCATCCAATTTACATGCCATAAAATGCTAAGCACTCTGAAGACCTAGGCGACCAAGATAGACCCTTGAGACTGAACCAAACACTGCAGATTTAATTAACACGGATTCCAATGCAGATCTCAGTGGTACGGCCTAGTACAGAAATTCGACTTCTTCTAGGAAATTCAAGACTTCTTTAAAAATTCTAATATCTAGAGAATATTGGCACCTATTACAAACTCAACTAATGATGCAATACCCAAAACTATATTTTTTGTCTTTTTTGAGATATGAGCAAAACATTAAATCTGCTGTCACTAAAATGCACCTTTAATATACCTCTAAAATGCAGAATCAGAAACTAAAGGATTACAATGACGATTACAATGCACAAATATCAATAACTCACAAACTAGACTAAGAATCACCACTTGATGTTGTCTTGCAAACACGAAGCGATGCCCGAACTAGGAGGCCTTCATTCCTCGAAGCGTTCCCAGAGCCAATCCAGCAGCATAACAGTGTATTTTCCAAAGATACCTAAAATGATGCACAAGCCTCCTTTTTATAAGTTTCGTTTCGACTTCACGAAACCCTAAAATCAGCTTTTAGGTCAAAATCTCTAATCTCCTCAAGAGGGCGTACTTTCTCTTCAAAGCTCCAGATTTGACATTTTAATTAAATATCAAACTTGAATTATGCGCCCCTCATAATCTTGCTTGACTTAGGAAATAATTAAAACATTTCTTAATGAGGGCGCCACCCTCAAGACCCACTTTTTAAAACAACATTAAGTCACTAAGTCTAAGCCAAGGGGTCAACGTTAAAATATAACATTTAAACGTGACTTTTTTATTTAAATGACTTAACTTATTTCTCCGAGAGTGCCCTGAAGCCAATACTGATGAAGTCAACTGATCAATCTGAAGCCCGGAGTCAACCAACCTGAGCTCATCTGGAAAGCTGCCACAAATCGAATTTACTAAAAATAGTAAATTCCAAAAAGTACTCTGAATGCTGAGACGAACATACCACTGCGAAGCCCTCTGAAAACCCAGAAGGAATCCGCCATTAAAACAACCATCTCAGAGCAATGACCTCCTCAAAATTAGGAAACCCTAATTTCAACTTCCGACTAGCCTTCGGGTTCCAAAGAAAGGCTAACGGTCACTGAAAATGTCAAGCTTGAAAAGGGGACATTACAGTTGACCAGGCAACTCTCTGATACTTTTGTCAAGAATAGTGCGATGCCCGTCGACATCTTCCTGTGTTTGGTGAAGATCTTCTATGAGAGATTGAACCACTTGAATTCTGTGTTTCAGTGATTCTCTTACCTCTACAAACTTTTCTTTGTCAGGAATTACCCCAACCTCCACCAATTTGCTGAGCTTTACCTGTTTCATTTCCGACCATGACAACAGGCACTTTTCCATGTCTCTGCGCTCCTGGGAAAGTACGCTCTTTTCTTTATCAAGCTCTGTGGTGAGCTTGGCCAACATGGTAGTTTTCTCATCCGCAGCTAAAATTATCTGAGATCCGTGTTCGATGATCTTTTCAACAAAGTCATATAACACCCTGCCTTTGGAGGCGAATTTCTCAGCTTTCTTGACAGCTGGGTCTTCAATATTTACTACTGTCAGCGGTTGTGCATTACTTGGAGAACCGGAAAGTCTCTTTACAACAGTGGCATAATGCTCTGCCCTCTGCTTGTACATGTTACGAGCTTGCCTAATTTTATCTAGCTTCCTGCCAAGATATCCAAAGTGACTTGCGCATCGGCTTTTGCACTTTCGTTGGTAACCTTGCCAAGCTGACTTTTGTTACCTGTAGTCCTCCATATTCACATCACCTTCTTGATTTGGTGGTATGCCAATTTCAGCATACTTGTGGCCGACTTATCAACGCTCACTCGAAAGTATGTAATGTCCCCTTCTCAAACCCTCGATCGTCTGGCCATCTTGGCCTTTTCCTCGGAAACCCGCTAATTAGGCGGTAAAATTAGGGTTTCCTATTTTTGAGGAGGTCATTGCTCAGAGATGGTGGATTCAATGGCGGATTCTTTCTGGGTTTTCAGAGAGCTTCGCAGTGGTATGTTCATCTCGGCATTCAGAGCATTTTCTGGAATTTACTATTTTTAGTAAATTCTATTTTTGGCAGCTTTTCAGTTGGGTTCAGCTTGGTTGACTTCCTAAGTCAGTTTGATTCGGTTAGCTTACTCATTGATGGCTTCGGGGCGCAGTTGGAGAGATAAGTTGAGCTATTTTATATTAGTCACGTTTAATGTTGCAATTTAACGTTGACCCCCCCTTAGCCTAGCTTAATCACTTCAAGTCTTTTTAAAAGGTGTTCTTTAAGGGTGGCGCTTCATTAAGAGTATTAATTATTTCTTTTATGAAATTATTATTAAAGTTCAAAATGGACGCCTTTTTCAAGAAACATTAAAATATTATTACAAGACAAAGTTGCTTGGAAAGGTGGGACACCATCTTTGAGGAGATTAGGGTTTTGACTTGAAAGTGGATTTTAGGGTTTCGTGAAGTCAACTGGAAAATTATAAAAGGGAGACTTTGAGCATCATTTCACATCTTTGGACTGCAGTACTGTTATGCTGCCGAATTGGCTCTGGGTTCGCTTCGAGGAATGAAGGCCTCCTAGCTCGGGCATCGCTTCTTGTTTGCAAGACAACAACTAGTGGTGATTCAGTTTATTGTGAGTTGCATTTAGTTCATGCATTGTGTTTCAGCTTATTGCATACTTAGATCTGATTTGGCAAATTATAGGTTTCAGCATATTTCATTGTTTTAGACAGCAGATTTCATGTTTTATTCATACCTCAAAAAATACCAAAAATATTGTTCTGGGTATTAACCCATTGGCTTTGCTAGGCTTAGGCGCCAATATTCTCAAATTTGTAGAAATTTTAGAGCTTGCATTATTTTTTAAAAGAAAATCGCCCCTTTCAGCTGCGTCGTACCTTTTTGCTGCATTGGAATTTGTGCATTAATCATTAGGTGCATTTTGGATCTGTTTTTTGGTGTTAGTTTGGGCGCCCTCATAAGAATAGTGTTGTGCATCAGGAATCATACCATTTGAGCAAGTAGTTAGGAAGTTATGAGCATATGATCATTTCCATAGACTGCTGTTATTTCCTTTAAGAGCAGATTTGTAACAGAAAAATCAGAATTATTGTATTGCTCCCTGAAGGTTCTATTGTTTTGGCATGCCTATCCAAGATAAAGGTTTATCTCTATGATGTAATGCTAATCCTTCAGATTCTTAAGACATTGGCAGGCGATTGATTCTTATCTTGTAAAATTGACCAGTAGTACTGGCAGTCATTCACAATTATTGCTCAATTCTTGTATGTAACGCTCTCTTTCAATTAAGTTGTTTTGTAATAGATTTACCTCCGCCCTATGGTAGCTACTTCCCATTCTGGGTAGCAAGCACATTCTGGGTGTTGAGTAGTTTCATCTTTCAGCATTTCTCTTTCAAGCGTTGTTATTGTAATCACTCCGTCATATGGTCGCCCCTCACTCCGCATTGGATTGGGTAGCACATACTTCACGTAGAGTTCCCTTTCCAGCATTTAGAGTAGAAGACCCTCTGACCAATGCTCGCCATCATCGGCGCCATACTGGTTAGAGTTACAGCATAAGCAGTTTGATTTAGATCCTCTGACCAATGCTCGCCATCATCGGCGCCATACTAGTTAGAGTTGTTTCAGTACGTTTGGGTTTATCTTCTAACCTTAACGGGTACTTGATTGTAATGTTGAAATCTGATAATTGAAAAATCGAAAAAATTGGCTCAGAATATTTCAGTGGTATCAGAGCCAAGATCTTGCCATCCTGTGATCATTCTGTCTATGAGTGACAGAGAAAAGAGGTACATTGCAAGGGAAGACAAGAAGGTTGGAAAACAGTTCCAACTTCATCAGCCTCCAGAGGGTCAGACAGCTTCAGAAGTCTTGAGGGCTCATTGGGAGTCTTCTCAGGAATCAGATATGGCAGAGGGTGAAAGATCAGTTGGGGGTAACGAGAGGTTTACCAACAACAGAGATGACAGTGGGAAAGGAAGAGACAGATCTACAAGTCCCGGGAAGAGATTTGAAAGAAAGATGGATGCCTTGATGGACATGGTATCTTTCATGATGGGGAAAGTGGGTCAGAATACCACTCCACAGAACAACTCAGGCCACAGAGGGGAGCATAGTGCTTCCAACCAGCATGAAGAGCAGGCAGCTCGGACAGTGTCAAACAACACTTACATTTCTTCCAGGCCATTCAAACCCACCTTTGTGGCTCCTGTAGTCACTCAATCAGATCCTGAAGAGAATGCTTCATTCGTGGAGCAGTTGAGGCTTGGCCGTACAGAGTATGACTCTCTACCTGCCGACATCAGGATGGACATGTCCTTCAATGATTTCATGGACCATAAGAGAAAAAACAAAGGGAAAGGGAGACACTTTGATCAAAGAAGACCATCAAATCAAGGAGAGTTGTACCAAGCTGTCAACAAGGTTACACTTCCACACTTTGACGGGAGTGATACCAGTTCAGCCCGAGCTTGGATTCAGAAGCTGGATAACTATCTAGCTCTCAGACCTATGGCAGAAGAAGAAGCGATCAAGTTCGCTACGCTACACCTGGATGGGGTGGCGCACGAGTGGTGGTATTATAGCCTAGTCACTTTGGGTCATCGTTCTATCACAACTTATGATGAGTTCACCACTAGGCTCATCGAGAGGTTTGAGAAAAAGGATCCTGAGATTCATTTTAGAGAGCTTGCACAATTGAGACAGTATGGCACAGTTGATGCCTACATTGCCGAGTTTCAGAGACTCTCAGTTATGGTAACTGGAATCACGGAAAGGAGATTGGTGATTCTTTTCAGTGAAGGTTTGACTGAACCTCTCAAAGGTTGGATTAAATCCTTTGACCCACCAACCTTGCAGGAAGCCATGAAAAAGGCAAGAAACATGGAGTGGGCTGCTCCTAAGGCAAAATTTCAGTCAAACTCCCCTTTTCAGAAAAGGGATAAAGGGAAAAGACTTCAGCATAGACCTCCTTTGCGACCTCAGCACAAGGAGTTCAAGAATCACAATTCCCATGTCACCAGGTTGGATCCTGAAACCCTGAATGAACTCAGAAGAAAAGGGTTGTGTTTCCGGTGTAGGGAAAAATGGTCTCAAGACCATGTTTGCCCTAAAGGGGTTAAGTTCAATCAGATTGAGTACTATTCTGCTGGGGAAAGTAGTTCTGATTTTTCCGACCAGCAATCGGATTTTGAAGAAAATGAAGAAGATAGAGCTCCAGAAGAGTCCGGAGATGAGAAGGAAAGTGGTGGAGTTTTAGCTCAGCTTTCTAGCTTCCAAAGAAACGAATCATTCAAGGTTCGAGGGATGATCAAAGGGCAGCGAATCGTTGCCTTGATCGACACTGGAGCAACACATAACTTCATTGATGAAGTTGTGGTAGCCAAGAAGGGGCTGCAAACAAAGGAATTTGAAGGGTTCAAGGTCATGGTTGCCGATGGATTCCATATTTCTTGCACCAAGAAAATATCGAACATGACCATGCAGTTGGGCAACTACGAAGTCAAGGATGACTTCTATGTAGTTCACATCGGGGATACTGATGCCGTTCTAGGCATTCAATGGCTGCGATCTCTTGGAGAGATTTCTTTGAATCTGCAGACTATGGAGTTGAAGTTCCAATCGGATGGGAAGAAGATAGTTCTGAGAGGAATGTCCAATGGGGGTCCTCAAGTAGTGTCATTCAAAAGAATGGCAAGGCTGATCCGTCACGATCAAGCTGAGTGGGTTGCTGAATGCATGATCCTTCCTGATAGTCCTGTAGAGACTAAACGTGACCTTCCTCCTGATATTCAGTCTCTACTCACGAAGAAGAGCAAAGTCTTTGCAGATTTGCCTCCTGGACCACCACCTGAACGGGGTTCAGAACACATTATAGAGCTCAAGGAAGGGGCTAAACCGGTGATCACAACTCCATATCGGTATCCGAAGAGGCAAAAGGATGAAATCGAGAAGAATATTCGGGAATTTTTGGAGATGGGTTTCATCCGCCCAAGCAAGAGCCCCTTTGCATCTGCAGTGGTTCTTGTGAAGAAGAAGGATGGTACCATGCGCATGTGCGTGGACTATCGTACTTTGAACCAAAGCACCATCAAAAACAGATACCCCATTCCCAAAATAGATGAGCTCATTGATGAGCTACATGGGGCTAAGTTCTTCTCAAAGATTGATCTGAGGTCGAGTTACCATCAGATACGAATGAGGGGATCGGATGCGGAGAAGACCGCTTTCAGATGTCACTATGGCCATTTTGAATTCTTAGTCATGCCATTTGGGTTGACTAACGCTCCGGCTACCTTTCAGTCTTGCATGAACCGTGTTTTCCAGAATCAGTTAAGGAGGTTTGTGTTGATCTTTTTTGATGACATTCTGATTTACAGCAAGACTTGGGAGGATCATCTCAAGCACTTGGAGGAAGTGCTTAGTATTCTGGAATCTGAGAGTCTGTTCGCAAAAGCTTCCAAATGTGAATTTGGGATGGAAGAGTTACTCTACCTTGGCCACATAATCAGTGCTGAGGGAGTAAAGGTGGATCCTGAAAAAATCAAGGCAGTAGTTGAGTGGCCACCTCCAGAGAATTTGACTCAGTTGAAAGGTTTTCTGGGTCTTTGTGGTTTTTATCGGAGATTCGTAAAGGGGTATTCACAGAATGCTGCCCCTCTTACTGATCTAATCAAAAAGGGAGCCTTTGTTTGGTCAGAAAAGGCTCAAGTTGTTTTTGACAAGTTTAAGAAGATCATGAGCTCATGTCCGGTTCTGGCTATCCCTGATTTCTCCAAGCCATTCGAACTGCAGTGTGATGCATCAAGTGAAGGAGTTGGGGCTGTCCTGATGCAAGACAAACACCCTATCGTGTTTGAGAGCAGGAAATTACGGGGTGTCGAAAGGACATATTCCATTTATGACAAAGAAATGCTTGCCATTATGCATGCATTAACCACGTTCAGGCAGTACTTGGTGGGGAACAAATATGTGGTTAAAACTGACCACAATAGCCTCAAGCATTTCATGCACCAGAAGGACCTAAATGAGAGGCAACAGAAATGGGTGAGTAAGCTTCAAGCTTACGACTTTGACATTGAATATGTCAAAGGAAAAAATAATATCGTGGCTGATGCTTTGTCAAGGAGACCTCATCTTAGCTCATTGTGTGAGCTTACTACAGATTGGAGAGACTTGTTGCTTGCTGATTATGCCAAAAATCAGTTTGCAACCAGCATTCTTGAGGGTACTTTTCATGATGAAAGGTACAAGGTGGTTGAGGGATTGATACATTATAAGGGAAGAATCTTTCTGGTGGCTGATTCTAAGCTTAAGAAGAAGATTCTTTTGACTTTCCATGATATTCCAGTTGCTGGTCACCAAGGTTTTTTCAAGACATATAGGCAGATCCGAGAAAGGCTTTCTTGGAAAGGATTGAAAGGAGAAGTACAACGCTACATTCAGGAGTGCCCTGTTTGTCAAGTGAATAAGAATGAGCATACTTTACCCGCCGGTTTGCTGCAACCACTTCTAATTCCCAATCAAAAATGGGAAAGCATTTCGATGGACTTCATCACTAGGTTGCCCAAGGTCCAAGGGAAGGATTGTATTTACGTGGTAGTTGACAAATTAACCAAAT
The DNA here is from genome assembly GCA_007258455.2 of Sequoia sempervirens. Lineage (NCBI taxonomy): Eukaryota > Viridiplantae > Streptophyta > Pinopsida > Cupressales > Cupressaceae > Sequoia > Sequoia sempervirens. The sequence goes on from VDFB02140358.1 coordinate 15,760, forward strand.
TTGCTCATTTCTTCGCCATTACCAGCACTTTTTCTGCAGCCCAAGTTGCAGATTTGTTCTTTCGAGAGGTGTTTAGGCTGCATGGGTTGCCAAAGAACATTGTGAGTGATAGGGACAGCAAGTTCCTAAGTACGTTTTGGCAAGAAGTTTTCAGAATGAGTGGTACGGTGCTCACTTCAAGCACTAGTTATCACCCCCAAACTGATGGACGAACAGAAGTAGTGAACAAGTGGTTGGAAGGCTACTTGAGAAACTACGTGTCAGAGCAGCAGAGAGCATGGGTTAAGTGGCTGCATATAGGCGAGTACTGCTACAATTCTTCTTTCTATATGTCGATTAAGATGTCTCCTTTCTTGGCACTTTATGGGTATGAAGCACCTAGTTTTGCAGATTTGGTGTTTGGTGACAGCAAAGCACCCCTAGCCAAGGATTTGTTGCAGCGTAGTCAAGACATAATGAGATCCTTGAAGGATAATTTGCAGATTGCACAAAATCAGCAAAAGTTCTATGCTGATCAGAGGCGTGTTGAGCGTTCTTTCGAGGTTGGGGATATGGTCTATCTTCGTTTACAACCTTATAGACAGTCTACTCTCAAGAAGAGTGGAGCTGAGAAGCTCAAACCTCGCTTCTATGGGCCATTCAAGGTCATCAGAAAAGTTGGGGCAGTAGCTTATGAATTAGAGCTACCTTCTGATAGTAGAGTGCATAACGTCTTCCACGTGTCTCGCCTCAAGAAGGCACTTGGACATAATGTGGTTACTTCATCACAGTTGCCACCCTTGGATGAAGAGGGACAGTTGGTTCTAGTTCCAGAGGAGATACTTGACTTCAGAGAACGTTCTTTGAGGAAAAGAACCATCGGAGAATACCTAGTGAAGTGGAAGAACCTGCCTTTGGAGGATGCGACTTGGGAAAGTGATGAGATATTGCAGCATCCTGGTTTACGATTGCTTGAGGACAAGCAATTTTGGGGAGGGCGGACTGTAATGTCCCCTTCTCAAACCTGATCGTTCCTGTCACCGTTGGCCTTTTTCTGGAAACCCGAAGGCTAGTCAGAAGGTAAAAATTAGGGTTTCCTATTTTTTAGGAGGTCATTGCTCAGAGATGGTGGATTCACTGGCGAATTCTTTCTGGGTTTTCAGAGAGCTTCACAGTGGTATGTTCATCTCGGCATTCAGAGCATTTTCTGGAATTTACTATTTTTAGTAAATTCTATTTTTGACAGCTTTTCAGTTGGGTTCAGCTTGGTTGACTTCCTAAGTCAGTTTGATTTGGTTAGCTTACTCATTGATTGCTTCGGGGCGCAGTTGGAGAGATAAGTTGAGCTATTTTATATTAGTCACGTTTAATGTTATAATTTAACGTTGACCCCCCCTTAGCCTAGCTTAATCACTTCAAGTCTTTTTAAAAGGTGTTCTTTAAGGGTGGCGCTTCATTAAGAGGATTAATTATTTCTTTTATGAAGTTATTATTACAGTTCAAAATGGACGCCTTTTTCAAGAAAGATTAAAATATTATTAAAAGACAAAGTTGCTTGGAAAGGTGGGACGCCATCTTTGAGGAGATTAGGGTTTTGACTTGAAAGTGGATTTTAGGGTTTCGTGAAGTCAACTGGAAAATTATAAAAGGGAGACTTTGAGCATCATTTCACATCTTTGGACTACAGTACTGTTATGCTGCGGAATTGGCTCCGGGTTCGCTTCGAGGAATGAAGGCCTCCTAGCTCGGTCATCGCTTCTTGTTTGCAAGACAACAACTAGTGGTGATTCAGTTTATTGTGAGTTGCATTTAGTTCATGCATTGTGTTTCTGCTTATTGCATACTTAGATCTGATTTGGCAAATTATAGGTTTCAGCATATTTCATTCTTTTAGACAGCAGATTTCATGTTTTATTCATATCTCAAAAAATACCAAAAATATTGTTCTGGGTATTAACCCATTGGCTTTGCTAGGCTTAGGCACCAATATTCTCAAATTTGTAGAAATTTTAGAGCTTGCATTATTTTTTAAAAGAAAATCGCCCCTTTCAGCTGCGCCGTACCTTTTTGCTGCATTGGAATTCGTGCATTAATCATTACGTGCATTTTGGATCTGTTTTTTGGTGTTAGTTTGAGTGCCCTCATAAGAATAGTGTTTTGCATCAGGAATCATACCATTTGAGCAAGTAGTTAGGAAGTTATGAGCATATGATCATTTCCATAGACTGCTGTTATTTCCTTCAAGAGCAGATTTGTAACAGAAAAATCAGAATTATTGTATTGCTCCCTGAAGGTTCTATTGTTTTGGCATGCCTATCCAAGATAAAGGTTTATCTCTATGATGTAATGCTAATCCTTCAGATTCTTAAGACATTGGCAGGCGATTGATTCTTACCTTGTAAAACTGACCAGTAGTACTGGCAGTCATTCACAATTATTGCTCAATTCTGATATGTAACGCTCTCTTTCAATTAAGTTGTTTTGTAATAGATTTACCTCCGCCCTATGGTAGCTACTTCCCATTCTGGGTAGCAAGCACATTCTGGGTGTTGAGTAGTTTCATCTTTCAGCATTTCTCTTCCAAGCGTTGTTATTGTAATCACTCCGTCATATGGTCGCCCCTCACTCCGCATTGGATTGGGTAGCACATACTTGACGTCGAGTTCCCTTTCCAGCATTTAGAGTAGAAGACCCTCTGACCAATGATCGCCATCATCGGCGCCATACTGGTTAGAGTTACAGCATAAGCAATTTTATTTAGATCCTCTGACCAATGCTCGCCATCATCGGCGCCATACTGGTTAGAGTTGTTTCAGTACGTTTGGGTTTATCTTCTAACCTTAACGGGTAAATTTTGATTGTAATGTTGAAACCGGAGCAATCTGAAAAATCAAAAATTGGCTCCTAATATTTCAGTATACTTTTGCCTTTTTCCCTTTGGCTTTTGAAGAACTATCTCGGGTCGAGTCTCCGAGAAATCATTTTACTTTGCGTTTCTTTTAGACACTTGAGATATTAGCCAAGGAGGAAGAAAAGAAGTGTGAACTTATGGATTAATCCATCATCTCGGCCGCCATTGCTACTTTCAAGTTATTGTCACGCCTCAACTCACCATTGGTATCGGATAATTGATAAGCATTGTCATCATTGTTCTCGTGAAGCTGACACACATTGAGCTGATCACGCATTGATCTATCTTATGAAACGATTGAATCTGCTTTCGTGGCGGGATATCATATGTTGGGCGGCTATCGCTTAGGAAATGGACGATGGTGGGTTTGATAAAGATATCAACCGTATGGATGCTTGTCACTGAAGGAGTATCAAGCTGGGTTGATGCTGCAGGGATAGGGGATATCTCGGCTGCAGGAATGCATGTGGTAGGGATAGGTGACGAGGGAACAGGAGGTGGAGGAGTTCTTGAATCTAGAGGGGTATGAGGAACGTTTGAAGTCACGGGCGATGATGTTCTGGGAATTTCTTCAACTACATTTTCAGGAGGAGAAGTAGTTATTTCTTGATCATGCCTCGGTTCCTGTTGATCACCCTCTTGTCTCTCTGAATTTGGTTCACCTTCAAAGTCACCTTCAGATCCTTCTTCAGAATCTTCGTCAGACTCTTGCCCGCTTTCAGAAACCTCTTCGACATCGGAGTCTGCTTCTGCTGAATCTTCATCTTCAGCGGATTTGTCGCTTGAAGTTCCTTCTTCATCGGAATCTATCTCCTCCTGAATAGGCTTTTTACCCTTGGAACGAGATGGACGAGATTCCGTGATTTCTGTCTCTTGGACAGCTTGGGTATCTTTCTTACCAACAGTGAACTTGATCCTAGGACCTCTTCGCGAAGAAGTGGGAACAGCCGCTGATTTGTTTTTGTCGCGGAGTTCTTGCTGTTGGCGAGCTTTTGCTTCAGACTCCTCTCCTTCTGAGTCTGTCCTGAGCAGACTCCGATGCCGAAGAGGTTTCTGAAAGCAGGCAAGAGTCTGACGAAGATTCTGAAGAAGGATCTGAAGGTGACTTTGAAGGTGAACCAGATTCGGAGAGACAAGAGGGTGATCAACAAGAACCCGAGCATGATCAAGAAATAACTACTTCTCCTCCTGAGCATGTAGTTGAAGGAATTCCCAGAACATCATCGCCCGTGAATTCAAACCTTCCTCATACCCCTCTAGATTCAAGAACTCCTCCACCTCTTGTTCCCTCGACACCTATCCCTACCACATGCATTCCTGCAGCCGAGATATCCCCTATCCCTGCAGCATCAACCCAGCTTGATACTCCTTCAGTGACAAGCATCCATACGGTTGATATACTGTCAAGCCCACCATCGTCCATTCCTAGCTTGTCTTCGCCAACGTATGATATCACTTCTGAAAACGAATTCAATCGTTTCATGAATGAGTCAATGCGTGATCAGCTCAATGTGTCAATTACAGGAGCAATGATGACAAATACTTCTCCAATTGTCAATGATACCAATGGTGAGTTCAGATGTGACAATAACTTCGTGGCAGCAATGGCGACCTAATTGGATCAGAATCCGTAGTTCACTTTTTCTTTTCCTCCTGGCTAATATCTCAAGTGTCGGCTTAAAAGCAAAATGATTTTCCGTGAGGAGCTCGAATTAAGAGATAGTTCTTCCAAAAAGCCAAAGGAAGAAAAAGGCAAAGGTATACTCAAGGCTGACCGTTGATAAGTCTGGCCACAAGTATGTTGAAATTGGCATACCACCGAATCAAAAAGGTGATGTCAATATGGAGGACTACACAGTAACAAAGATCCAGCTTGGCAAGGTTACCAACGAAAGTGCAAAAGCCGATGCACAAGTCACTTTGGATATCTTGCCAGGAAGGCTGGATAAAGTAGAGCAAGCTTGTAACATGTACAAACAGAGGGCAGAGCATTATACCACTGTTGTAAAGAGACTTGCCGGTTCTCCAAGTAATGCACAACCGCTGACAGTGGTAAATATTGAAGACCCAGCTGTCAAGAAAGCTAAGAAATTCGCCTCCAAAGGCAGGTTGTTATATGACTTTGTTGAAAAGATCATCGAACACGAATCTCAGGTAATTTTGGCTGCGGATGAGAAAACTACCATGTTGGCCAAGCTCACCATAGAGCTTGATAAAGAAAAGAGCGTACTTTCCCAGGAGCGCAGAGACATGGAAAAGTGCCTGTTGTCATGGTCGGAAATGAAACAGGTAAAGCTCAGCAAATTGGTGGAGGTTGGGGTAATTCCTGACAAAGAAAAGTTTGTAGAGGTAAGAGAATCACTGAAACACAGAATTCAAGTGGTTCAATCTCTCATAGAAGATCTTCACCAAGTACAGGAAGATGTCGACGGGCATCGCACCATTCTTGACAAAAGTATCAGAGAGTTGCCTGGTCAACTTCTTGAGGAAAATCGTATCTTCCTGCCGGCCACAGAAATATCCCTGATCTTCAAGGAAGCCATCATGAATTTGATTGACAGTTCAGACTTCTCAGAAGCTTCGCTAACATCATTTGTGATACAAGGCTTACATTGGACAACTGAAGACGCATCTTGACAAGAAGGTTCACTCATCTGCCATGAGATCGATCACGAGAATTCACACCATTGTGGATTACACCGTTGGTCCAGATGAGAAGTTCGTGCAGGAGACTAGGAGGAAATTTGAAGACTTCCGCGCCCAATGCAAAGAAACGTGAAGCAGCCCCCTATTCTCCAGTGTTAGACATTTCCGGTGCATCCCGTTATGCATCTTGTAAATATTTCTCGACATTTTCGAATGTCATTTTGTAAACTGTAATTACACCAAGTCCAAAGATGTAATATTTTCAAAATAAATTACAATTTGACTTTGGTCAAAGTTAGGTGAGATCTCCCAAAATCGCTCACCTAACTTTCCCTGATTTTCTCAATCTCTTTCCTTCTTTTGCTCATCCCTCTTTCTATATAATGTGAGGAATTTTCATTGTAATATGATCTTTTAGCCTTTTGCAACGAAGTGCTGCCCTTTTGTAAGCAAATTTGTGAAACTTTGTGTTCATGCTTTGTGAATGAGATTCGATTAATAAAGAAAAGGATTGCAAGCCAAACTTTGCGTTGGATTCGATACTTTTGTGAGTTAATCTTATTTGGTAGTGATTAGTTCCAAGAATCTGAAAGACTCTAAGTAGTTGATGTAAACTTTGTGTTACATTTATTATTTAGATTGCATTGTTATTTTTGTTTATCATTGGTTGAGTGATCTACAAGACTTTGTGCTCGTAATCATTCATGCTCTTGCATGTTCTGGTTGAGTAATCTACAAGACTTTGTGCTTGTAATTATTCATACTCTTGGATACTCTTGTCGAAGGATCTACAAGACTTTGTGCTTGTAATCGTTCGTGCTAATTGATACTCTTGTTGGATGATCTACAAGACTTTGTGCTTGTAATCGTTCATGTTGTTCGAAGAATTGTTGCGTCTAAGTAGACTTTGTGCTTCTAACGTAGCAAACAGTACGTCTACAAAGATCCAACACTGACAAAGCTACGAAACGACTTTGTGCCTTCTTGAGCTTTCCCTTTTTAATTTATTTGTTTGTTATTTAATCACTTCTGGTATCTCTACGCTTCGCTTTGACGAGATAGAGATATTGGCATTACTGCTAGTTGTTCGTTTCAAGTTATCAAGAATTCCGAACTTTCAACGGTGAAGCATTGTAAACATCTTCTCTGAAAAAAGAGAGAAGTATGAATGTAACACACCCCCCCACTCCGTGAATTGCGTGTACATTTTGTAATTATCTGTTTGATTTACTATCGCTTCTGTTAGCAGTAAGAAGGGCGCCTCCCCTTTCCGAGAGGAGAGATTCATATCTCGCATAGCTGTGGCTGAAGTCCAAGTTGTGTAATCTATCGAAAAGCTGATTACATAATTTTCACCCAACATGTAGACTATTTACAAATTTTGATTTGCAATTTTCTCTGTTGAAATCACATTTTTGTTGTCCACTACATATTTCTTGAGCTTCCCATTATCTACTATCAAATCATCAATCAATTGAAACAATTCACACAAATGATCAATCCTTTAGATTATTTCCTCCCAGATCTTTTATTTCATGTATCATTGTTCCTCTACAAACTGCAGTTAACTTATTTTGACGATAATTTATTTCATTTTTTGCTTCCCGCAGCTCTGCTGCCAATCTTTCACTTTTTTCTCTCTCTTCCTCCAATTTTTGTTCCCAATGTTTTGCTTTCACCAGGATTTGTTTTAATTTTTCTGAAGTGGATTTTTCATCATCATATTTCTTTTTGCTCTCATCTAACCTCAGCATCAATTCATTCAATTCCACCTCTATTTGTTTATCCTCTTTGCTTGTAGATGTAGAGGCAGATTTTTTTATTATTTTTTTTGATTCATTGTTATTGTTATCTACTGCTTTCCTCTTTGCTTTCTCATTTGCTAGGTCTTAACAGGGACTTCACTATTGTTGTTCATGGTATGCAGCAATGTTTTGATTTATGTTGTTAATGTCGGTTAGAACGATTATTCATTGCTTAATATGACTCAAAAAGGATCCCGTATATTTGGGACTTGACATTCAATCGTATCCTATTCTATGAGGTGAAATTATAGTGATGTGACCACTTATACATCCCCATGAGGACACCTAACAAGTATATTCGTTAAAGCCATTCAAGAGTAAACTATGGAGTGGCCATGGTTAGTTTTTTCTCTCTTCCTCATAGACCAAAAGCTAGTAATTTTTTTTGTGTCAATTTTTTTCTCTACAAGCCATTTTTAGAGAATCCCATACTTTTACTTTAGTAGATGGTTGATCATGTAATGTCCCTTACTTAGACAGCTCAGTCTGTAGCGGAGGTTGGCCTACTATTAGGGTTCCCATAGGTCAAAAAAATGGTTAGGGGACTCAACCAAGGACTGTGGAGTTAGCTAGGAGCCTTATGAGCCTTTTAGTTTGGATTTCAGTTGCTGGATCCAGGGCTAAAGTGAAAATATTAAGGTTTACTGTAATAGAATAGTAAAAGATGAATAGTAACTGAAAATCATAAGGTGAATAGTGAAAAGTGCCCGCATCCTAGCAACTCAAGTTATTTTTAAAAAGTGGTCATTTTCTTTGGATGAGGAAAGACCCTCAAGAAGATTATTTTATTGATTTTTATAAAAAAGCTCATGGGCGGTTATAAAGCAATATGTTGGGCTCATTTTTGGGCATTCTATTCTCATTTTGACAAAAGCAATTTGCAAGTTGAGCTGTGGAGAAGGGTTTCAGCATTGTTTCAACCTTCTAGGAACGAAAACTCTCAAAGGCTATCGTGAATTGGACGAGAACCCAGTTCACCTTTGGGGAGGTCCTAGTTTAGGTCTTCATTTTGGCTTTATAGGATGAGTTTCAGGTATATATTTCTCATATCTCAGTTTTCAACAGTATTATATTAGCATATTCCAATAGATCAAGAGCAGCCATAAGTAGTATAGGCCTTCTCAAGGCCTTGGCAACTCATTTTATACCATACCTTAGCTTGTTGCATCATTTCAAGATCACAGGCTCCAAACCCTAGGTGCTATGAAGGGTCTCATCCCAATTATTGTGTTACACCCCGATTGTATAGCTACTAGGCTATTAGTATTGAATAATTATTATGTGTTTGTAAAGACAATTTTATGGATGAATAAAGATATGACGCACCTTGTTATCAATATGAGTTTTTATAATGACTGTCTCATTCTTATGTTGTTCAATTGATGTTAATCATGGTGAAAACATGCATTATGAGGTTAATGTATGATGTTGTTATATCTTGCAAAATTTATACTTATTGTTATTATTGTGAGCATTTGATCGCCGTGAGTTTAAAACTGTGAATGCAGGTATGAGAGCCAATCCTCCAGGCAGACGGGAAATATCACTTGGGAGAGGGGCATTGGTCGTTTAACCGGTAATGTTAATCAATTGAGCATACACACACATCATGAAGGTTATAGAGGAACCAAGTGAGATAAGTTAGTCTTGATAAGTCATCCATAGGCTTTAGGAGTTTGATTTACTTCTTTGTGCTTAATGAGTAATGATTGTTTAATGTCAGACTTACTAAATTGTGACCCCTTGTATGAATAATATGATAGACATATGTTAGAGGTTGAGTGGGTACGTATACACATGTATACATTGTGTACACGTATCTATATGTATAGACATATCGATACGTACGTACGATGAGCAGATAGATATTCTCTTATGCATGTGTCGACATGTATATACGCATACATACGTATACACAAGAGTATATATGGTTATACTCATATATATACGTACACACCCCGCCTAATATCTGTGGTGAAAATAATATTTTAATATTATCGTCTAGAAAATTTACATATATATGTATATATAAATGTATATATCAATAATGTGATTATATTTTATGATATAGACATAAATACATAAATAAATGTGTATATATATATATATATTTATATATTTTATAAAGTATAGAATATATGCATTAATGTTGAGTTAATATATGCATATATATGAATATATATATATATATACATTACGATGGCAATGTCAGAAAAAATTATATATTTATATATATAAATATATTAATATTAATAAAATACATATATTATAAAATATATAAATATACATTATTAATTATTTAAAGTGAAAACATTTATAAACTCCAAAGTGGAAATATTTGTAAATATTTGAATGAATAAATATTGAACTCCAAAATAATAAAGTTAAAAGATTTAAATCTTTTAACATATACAAGTTTATTTGAGAGGAATATTTAAAAGAATAGCCGCTAGTCTTGAGAAAAATATAGAACTTCATAAAAGTATCGAAGCTTTTTATGAGAGAAATATTTGATGAAAACATTTGAAAAATAAACAAAACTCAGCTAAGAGTTTTTACGTGGAAATGAAGAAAGCTTCAACGCAACAAAATGGAGGAGGAAACCTTCAAAACTGGATAATAGGGGATGCCAAACAAAGTTTTTGTGCTGTAACAAGCTGAGACTTGACAAAAAACGCAGTAAAGTGAGTCATTTATTTTTATACGCCTAGCAAAATTTTTTCCTATAAGTGGCAATTTCTAAGATTAGAATTGAAATTTTCTGCAATGTTGGCTCCATGGAGGTCGATTCACTCCTTTTTGAGGTGACATAGGGTTTAGTTACTTGCCAAGTGACGGTTGACTGAGTATATGCGCCTTGTAGTCATTCTACATGCCCAAAATGGAGGAAATAGTTGCAATTACAGGTCTATAAATACTTGCCCAACCATCCATTGAAAATATCCTTGTGCAATTTGTCTTTGGCGAATTTCAAAGCTATCTTCTTCAGTTTTTTAAGCTGTTGTGTTGTTTGCTATTGCTGCATTTCATCATATTGCTGAAAGTGTGAGAATTGGAAGCCTTTATAAATTGCAGACAATTGACTGTGCTAAAATACCTTGTAGAATAGTGAAATAACAATTTCTATTAGAGAAGTGTTATTTAGGAAGAGTGATTTAAAAGAGTTGTCTATATTGAAAGAGAGATAATTTGCAAAACAACCATCTTCAATTGGGAATCCTAGAAGTTGCTGACAAAACAGTGCTGGGAGAGAAGCTTATTATAACAGGCATGTTATCTATTTAGTAATTTTTGCTTGAATGTCCTTCTCTTTTATTCTTGAGTTTGTTGTTTGCAATTAGTATGATATATGCAAATAGTTCATAGCAAATCAATATTGTTTTGATGAGCTTTCATAAAGAATAAATGCATGAGGAATTTCATTGTACTTGAAGGGCAATTGAATGAGGGAAACCATTTGCAATTATGGGTAAATGCTTAAAAAATTTAATACATTTTTAATGGTAGATTAAAAGAAGGATTTATGGATAAAAGAGTTTTAAGGAGGGAATCAATTGTTTAAAAAGCTTAAGGGTAGCTTTACTTAATTTGCATTATGCCATGAAGGATTTTTATGTGCATTTGCTTGAGTTTGAAATTTTGTATGATCTATGTATATGGAGAATACGTAGAGTAATTAATATCTATTAGGAACGAAATGATGTCAAACCAAGTATGATCCTTAACTTATGTTATTAGGTTAACTCTGACAAGCTTCACTCCTAGGATAAAGATTTCCAAAATCAAGAGTTAGGATATCAGATACCTGTTTATTGGCTCATTTCTTAGTAGACTGTTTGAGGTAGGAAGTCTAGGGTAAACTGAACCCATTGAAGGACATAGCCTACGCATAGAGTAAAGTAGCCCAAAGTCAAATCGGCCCTGAGTAGTGTAAGTGATAGATGACTTATTCAGTCGTTTACTGAACCAAAATACTATGGCCATAGTAATGTAATGTACCTACATCCTCTTAGATTGGGAGATGATTACATTGTCAGTTCACAGTGATCCAATAAGTACATACTAGTTTGGGATTGTGGGATACAAGAATCTAGTTATGTAGGACACACCACTATGCTCAGTTGGTTAACAGAATTAGTTACTCAACCAATCTCTTCAACGAAGGGGGGGGCCTTTTGTTGAAAAATGAATGTGTGGGGGACTGCAATATTAGTCTATGGTTGGCGTAAAAACACCCGAGTGATGTTTCTCCTCCACAATCAGACATCTGAAGAACCAAGATTTGAAAGGGAAGATCCTGGACTGTCTTACTTCTATTTGTGCAAAAGTTGTTTAAGTTGTGTATGTAATCTTATGCTTTCGTAATCTATTATTCATTTTGAAATGGTAAAAATTATTTTGTTGTGAAAAGCTTTAAATTGTGTATATATGATGTATTTCAATTTGAAAAGAAAAGAAAAATTTTATTACAATGTTATTTACTCGTTTACTTTTGTTAAAAGTTATAAAAATTAAGGAATTTTATTCACGTATAGGATAGGTCGTTACATATTGGATCTGATATGCATATTCAATTAGCTGGAAATTTATATCAGACCCTATGGCAGATTTGTGAAGCTGGCAAGAAGCTGAAAAGAGTTTTTCTTCATTGTTCAAGTTATATCAGATTGTTATATGAGGATTTTTGGTATGTACAATAACATTTAAGCCAATAAATTCATCATTATTGCTCTCTATTTAAATTGTCTGATTTATTTAAGTTTTAGCAGCAATTTTTTTCCTTCTAATTTGCAATATTGTTGCATAAATCAACATTCAGCAAAAACACAAAAAAAAATCAGAAAAACGCAAAAACAAAACAAAAACAAAAACCTTCCTATTCGCTGGTCAAAGACTTTGAAAAGACAAAACTTAGAAAATCATATCAGATTTGGGTTGGGGATCTTTCAATGGTATCAGAGCCTGGATCTTGCCAACCTGTTGGGTGCATTCCAAGTAATGTGTACTTCCGTTTGGTTTAGTTTTCAATTTGGCAGCATGACGAGTCATCATGGAAAAATTGCTTAAGGATACACAGGTGTGGAAAGCATTAGAATAGTCACAAGATAAGAGCAACCGTCAATTGCAGCGATTGAATGATTGATACAATTTCAAAGAAATTTGGGCACTCTAGTGGATCATCTCCATCTATTAGAACAGGGAAGATTCCTCATGTTTCACCAACAAATAAAGCAATTATGGCCAACTATGACAAGTATCGGTCTCTTTCTCAAAAGATACAAGACATGCTTTCTTTCACACAATTCTTGGGTATATCGGAAGAGGATGAAGATGACTTGATGTTTTCAAATCCATATCAGCAGCGAAAAAGGAAAGAAACATCAAAAGATAGGAGAGAAACCATTGGGAAAAGTGAAGAGCTTAATGTGCAAGAACAAGGAATGACACAAGAATCACTTGTGTGTAGTTTGCAGCCTACAAGTGATCACAATGAATGCGAAAATTAGTCATCAGGTGGGAGTCCTAAAGAATAAATAACTTTGGATCAAATGGAGATTGATATCACACCATTGAGTCAACATGTTGATCACAAAGTGGAAGAAATTACAATCATGGATCAGCCCATTGGAGATGTTGAAAATATGATACCGGGCTACCACACCTATTCTAATTTTTGCAACAACAGTTCTAATCATGAGGTGCCATCCATTTCACATGAAGGTAATGATGTTGTTGAGTCTTCCTATGATGGTACTCAAGTTGAGAGTGTTACACATGAGATATATATTGTGGATTCAAGCATGAAATATGCTAACCAATTTTTTGCCACAGTTTTTACACAATAACCAACACTTGGCCAATTTGATTAGTGTTAGCGTCAAAACCAAACCTCTATCAAAGCAACTCTAAATAAGAATGCACCCTAAAACCACTTAAGGAAGAGGGGCGGGCATATGGTCAGAGGATCCCTAGGATCAATAACTCAATACTGAAACTGATACAACTGGAAATGGAAGATAAACTCCACGCCAAGAATGTACACTCAAGATCCTTTTGAAGGTGAGGTTGTCATGTCCCCATCCTAGTCAGCACAGCTGGTGACAAGGTTAGCCTGTCATTTCGATCCTCGTAGGCTGACAGGAGTGTGCAGAGGATCATCTGGAGCCGTTGCTCAGTGTTTGGTAGCTCCAGTTGCAGTTGTATCAGGTTGGGCCTTCGCAGAATCTTCCAGTGAGCATTTTCAGGAAACTTTCTATTTTTAGAAAGTTAGGTCAGCGGCTGCTATTTCGGGCGGGCACCGGTTCAGCCATTCAGAGAATCAACCCGTTGCATTGGTTGATTTGACGGAGAAATAAGGAGTAATTAATGAGTTATTAAATATTTAATAATTTGACTTTATATTAAAGTCACTTTATTGAAATATTTAAATATTTAATTATTTGGCTTAATTATAAAGTATTTAATTATACTTTATAATATATTATTAAAAGGTGACTTAATGAGTATTTATATTCATTAAAAAGGGGACGCCAATGATTAATTATTTCTCCTAAGTCAAAAGTGCAAATTAAATCATTAATTTAAATGATTTATTAAAAAGGAGAATGGGTCGAATTTTTCCTCAAGGCAATATATACCTTTCACAGGCAAAATCGAACTATCATGTTTATTATTCAATTTTGTCTTCTTGCATCTGAGCATAGGAGTTTGCAAACCCTAGGGTTTCTGGCAGACAAGCGTTTCTGGAGAACGAAAACTCTTCAGAGATTAGGCAGACTGAGGCTGTGAAATACCAGTTTAAGCTTGCATCTGGGTGACTTCATTCAGGAGTTACAGATTGGATTGATTGACAGATTCATCAGTGATCAGCAGAGATATTCATCTTCCTTTTGAGGCGATTTCATCCATTACCATTCATCAGTGTTTTGGCACGAATCTCAAGGAGCCGTACTTATCATTTATTGCTGTACTTGGCCGTACCAGCAAGGCCGTACTTTCTTGTCTCTGGAGAAACGCCTTCCATCTTCAGATTCTGGCAAGTGGACTTTGGACGCAGTGGTTACTGGACACTTTTGCATTGGTTTTTGAGCTCGAGATTCCTTCATTTATTTCTGGCCGTACTATCACATTCATTGCAGCCGCCACCCAGGTTTTTTTCAATAATATCAATGTATTTTCATTGCATGTTTAAATTTACATATTGTATGCTCTGGAAAAATTGAAATAAAAGTACGCCACTCTATTCTGGACAATTTTCTACGCATTCCATGCATGTATGAATTTTTTATGAATTTATTATCAAATTCTAGAACAAATCGCAGTTTTAATATTTGCCTGAAAAACACAAAAAAATACAAAAATCACAAAACTTGCAAAAAACCTCAAAATATCAGTTAGGGTTTCAGTTTGAGAACCACCAGGGTTCTGACAGAGGTGCTAACATATGGCAGAGTACTTATTACAAAATGAAAGAAACTTAGGCGGATAACCAACCATAGAATTTTCAAACTAACTAATTCACCTACTGCGGTGGGCATCCACTTATGAGTGGGAATTCACCACTTGACAATGGGTACAAGAGAGATTAACATTCATTCTCTACACTGGCGGTAAACCATCCAGGGGTACTTTATGTGAAATTTTAACAAGTAATTGCAACAATAACAATAGTTGGATTAGTACTACTAAATCTCAACCTTACAATCAAGGAATCTGCAAATTACAAGTATTGCAATGATAGAGAATAATGCTAAGATGTTTTAAAATGTTTATCCCTCAAATGATGAAGTAAAGGCCAAAAACAAAAAACTAATGCAATCTAATATAAAAATCTGAGTTCTGGAAATTTTGATCAGCAAACAGAAAACACCATGAAATGCTCATAACTTCATCAAATTACCTCCGATTTGAATGTAATCAAATGCAATGGTCAACTGGAGGATGGGTGCCCAAGCCAAGATGAAGAAATAGCCACAAAAGACCAGCATTAATTTATTGGCTTGAAATCCAATGCTCCTTGAATGGTACGGCCCCAAGCTAGGGTGATTTTGCAAGATAAATTCACCAGCCTCAAAATAAAATCTAAAAATTGTTGAGAAGGGTTGCCTTGGCCATAGGAATGATATTAGCAAATGCCCAGAACAAAATAAAATTCACCCTTGAAGCTAGAAATAAAAACGTCCATCAGTTGTGTTGAAACCAGCAAATTGACAATGATAATAAACTCCAAAATTCTTCAACAATAGGCTCAATTTTCCTATCTAGATGAGAAGCAGCAATAAAAACCAATTAGGTGTTGTCTTTCAAACACAAAATTGATTGGAATCTAGGAGGTAAGCATCCCTCGAAGAAATAATCACAATGTCACTTCAACAACATACCTTTAGCAATTAACAATGGATACCAAATGCTAGAGCAAAGCTTCATTTTTATAGAGAAGAAGAAAATTCTTCAATTTCCCTTCAAGGCACGCCAACAATCACACAAGAAACTCTTCAAATTTCCAAATTTCATAATTCCCTAAGGGTAGCGTCCCACTTCATGGCAACATAAAACTTTATTAAAAAATAATTATCTTCCTCATGGAGGCATACGCCTTCAAGACCCTCTTTTAAAACAACATAAAGTTAACCCCTTAGGCCAAGGGGGGGTCAATAAAGAAACATAACATTAATTGCCTTGTATTAAATATTGCCAACAAAAACTGTATTTTGGAAACAATACCAAAAATACCAATTGCTCCAACAAGAATAAGAACAAACTGAAGCACTGCCAACAGGACCACTGCCAAACATAGTATTTACTATAAATAGTAAAAACCCAAAAATGCCTCAAACCTCCAAGCAAGGAAACCCTAATTTTACCTCAACGAGCCTACGGGCCTCCAGAATAGGCTGATGAACAACTGAGTTGATCACTGATGAGAAGGGGACATTACACACAAAGGTCTTCGTTTTGTTCACCATACTATGAAAGATGTTAAAAGGACACAAGGGTTGTGTGATGGGTGGTCACTAAGAGCCAAAAAAGCCAAGATGCTTGTTGCCCAAGCAAGACAACACTTGCAAGAGGTCAAGGAAAGATACAATCAGCTTGATAATGCAAGAAGACAAAGAGAGTTATACATTAGGTCCTCATTTCCTCCAAGGGAAGAATGTGTAGATGATGAGCATACAAGGAAAGAGCTTCGTGAGGTAAGCCCACAAGAAGAGCATGTTGAATTGTGTGAAGAAGAAAGGAAGAATGATTTAGGATATTCAGTTTGGTCTAGTTTGCATCCTAGAGTTTATGATTGTCCTCTTTTAGAGAGCTCCTTGAAGGATCTAAACAATGATGATAATAGTTACACACTTGATGGACCAGCCACAAGTGATATATCCATTTGTGTGGAATGGAACATATTTCATTTCAATTTGGCTAGTCATGCATCACCTACAACAAAAGAACAATGGTTAAGATCATCTGAAGCATTTGGTCTTAAAGAGATAATTATGTAGATTAAGAGGCTATCTACTAAGAAGATCTTGCATTTTGATAATGTTTGGTTTGTTTTGCATACTACATCTTGGGTCTAGTTAGTAATGGAAAATATATCAGCTTCTGATGATGATACTTTGACTGAATATGTTGAAGACAAAGCTTCAAGACATGAAATGCTATGAATTAGGGTTGCAAAGTGTATGCAAGTGCACTCTAACCTTGAAGATTACAAAAGCATGGAACATGCTAATGATATGGACAACAATTGTATGGATTCTTTGGGTGATCTTAATACTTCTTCTAGAATGATAATTGATTCTACTTCCCCTACACATGATGAAAAATCAATCTATGCCAGCCAAGGATAGTTGAAACAAAAGCTTTTGGTTTTGGAAGACTTGCATGATCAATTGGTGGTGAAGGATGATAAAATTGTTCAAGCATTGTCAAGAATGGATAGCACCCACAAACAAATAGAAGGCTTCATTTGGACAGCCCAAAGAGAGGAAACACAAAAAGGAAAGGGACACAGTATCCCACATTCACATTCGCACTCTTTCAAGGAGGCTTTCGGATTGATGAAAGAGGATTACTTGCAGTTGCTTAGAGGCAAAGACATGGCGGTCAAATTGGGGAAGGATAAGGACAAAGAGATAGTTGAACTTTGTCTTCTTTTGTGTATGTCTAATTCATTGCATAATTCGGACAATCAATCACTTATAACAACTACTTCTATAAAGAAAAATGTTAATACAAGAAGTGTAGAAATTGAACAAATTGATGAAGAAAATCATCAATAAAGAAAATCAATCACTTATAATGGATTAGTGGCTGTCCTACTTGGGTTTCCATTGCACTTCCAGATTTAGCATGGTCTACATCAGCTTTTGAGTCGCTTGGGAACGTATGGCATGAAGTCTATTGGAGGGACATAAGGTATGAGATGGAAAATTTTGATTTGCTTTGGTTAGATGGCAGCACATATGTTGTTGGTCTGAGTTATGACAGCAAGGTTTGGTGGCCATTTGTTTTGATTTCATGGCATATGGCAGTTCATTTTTGCATTGTCTTGATGTTTTGCATCTCATATAGCAGGTTCTATATTTTGATTTGGGAACCAGGTATTGATATACTTGGTACATTATTTCACAAGGATTTCAATATGTTGCTTCATGGTTTGTGGTGTTTGGATATTTTAATCGGAGTGGAGTAGCAGGTTCTTTGGTGTTTGCTCGAGTGTTATCTGTGTAACTATGTTTTAGGTCAGCAGAAGGCATGGGTGATAAGGTTGCATATGGCTGAGCATTGTTATAATACTACTTACCACATGTCTATTGGTATGACTCCCTTCCGAGCATTGTATAGTTATGAGCCTTATCTTTTGTGGACTTAGCGTTGGGTGATAGTAGAGCGCCTAGATCTCGGGATTGGTTACAGGATGGGCAGGATATCCTTAAGGCGCTTAAGCATAATATTCGGCATGCCCAAAATCAGTAGCAGATGTATGCAGATCGGCATTAGATTGAGAAGACATTTCAGGTTGGAGACATGGTTTTCTTGCGCCTACAGCCTTACAAACAAAGTATACTTAAGAAGAGCGGGGCAGAAAAACTCAAGCCTCGGTTTTATAGTCCATAGAGAGTATTGAGGAGGATTGAAGAGGTAGCCTATGAGCTTTAGTTACCTTCTAAAGGTAAGATACACAATGTCTCATGTATCTTACCTAAAGAAGGTTCTTGGACTGCATGTCGTCTCTTCACTTGAGTTGCCTCCATTGGATGAGAAGGGTCGATTGGTTTTGATTCCTGCAGAGATTTTGGACATGAGGGAGAGGAGGTTAGAGTGATCAAAGAGTATTTGGTTTGTTGGAGAGACTTGTTGCTGGAGGATGCCACATGGGAAGGAGGGATGATACTTCAGCATCCAACTTTGCCATTGCTTGGAGGCAAGCAATCCCGGGAAAGGAGGATTGTAATGTCCCTTCCTTAGACAGCTCAGTCCATAGCGGACGTTGGCCTACTATTAGGGTTTTGTAGGTCAGCAGAATGGTTAGGGGACCAAACCGAGGGTTGTGGAGTTAGCTAGGATGCTTATGAGCCTTTCAATTTGGAGTTTAGTTGATGAATCAAGGGCTAAAGTGGTGTAAGATGAAACCCAAGGTTGCTTGCACAACTCCTAGAAGAAGACTTCACTCTGCCTTCCACCAAGAACCTGACAATTTCTAGGCTCTATCCTGACTTAGATCATTAACTAAGCCTGCCCTAACTCTGTTTCAAGAGTTCCAAACCTTGTGCTTAACCTTAGAGGATTCAACACCATTTGAAATTGCTAATCTCCTTTCAACACCTAGAAGAGTCTAGATGCTAACTTCAACATCATGCTTGAGCTACTTGCAGGGGAGTTGGAAACACTGATTTCATGCATTTCACATCCACTTGAAACCATCTTGGAGGTTCTTCAATCACCACTCCTACCGATCTCAAGAGTTTGCCTTTGAAGAGAGCTAATCCTTGTAGCCCTTACCAGTCAGTTTTCTGACTTTTTCTCTCAAACTTGTCAAACAACTTGCCAATTAAAAAGCACTTCCTGACACCCTTTTCAGTCCTTTAAATCTTCCACAAGGTGTCAGAACTCTGTCCCAACCGTACGGTAGATTCCTACACTCTTGGAGAGAAGGGCTAATTGACCTATTTTCTAGGGTTTCACTGCTTCCTCCTTCAAAACTACTGCCAACGGATTGATTGAAGCTTCAATCCTTTTGCCATGTGGAGAACTTGTCTA
This sequence comes from Sequoia sempervirens, assembly GCA_007258455.2. NCBI lineage: Eukaryota > Viridiplantae > Streptophyta > Pinopsida > Cupressales > Cupressaceae > Sequoia > Sequoia sempervirens. The sequence continues at coordinate 35,362 of VDFB02140358.1, forward strand.
ACCCTACCTGGAACAGTACGGATTCCGTACATTGCTTGCAACCCCTGCTTGTACTCTT
>VDFB02140359.1:0-14172 GCA_007258455.2 Sequoia sempervirens
TTTGACTACAACATGTGAAAATTTTGTGCTAGTCCGAGCTTCAGAAGAAAAGCAAATGCATTTTTCTTTAATAATTCAAAAGACCCATTTCCAGTTTAGCATCAAATACATAAAAATGGAGTTTCCCTAAGGATTTTGAATACCCACTTTCAGGGTTAGTTTCAAAGTGCAGAAAATGAATTACAAAGATAACCATGTGCAATCTAGAATTAAATAGAAGAAAAATACAGCTTTATTCAGCTTTCTTGGATACCCATATGCAGAAATATTGTCAAATTGACATAATGCTCAATTTTATGATATGGGTCGAACCCAAAAGTCAAGAAGTTGTTTCCTATAGTGTACATGGGGCGTGGCCTGATATGGCCAAAATTCATGGGTAGAAAGAAACCATTTAAGTTTCTGGAGATTGGCAGGGAAAATTACCAGTTTAAATTTCTGATGGAGCACTCAAGCCGCGGCCATAGCTTCTTGTTCAGCTTCCCAGGGCATGATTTCATGTTTTGAAGAATGACCGAGCTCTTATGGTGAGAATAATGCACAACAATGAACACGAGAAATACACAGAAGATGCAGAATAAAGACATTAGAATGTGTTCACCACAGCCTCAAGGCCAAAATAGAGGTTATGAAAATCATTAAATAAAGCTTACCTCTGCACAGTAAAGGAACACAAGAATACAAGTCAAGCTTTCATGGAGTGGACTGTAGAGGCCGAGCTTGAGCTCATGATGGCATGGAAGAGCAAAGGAAAGATCAGAATCAAAAATAAATCCATGCAGGCCGCGACATTATCTCTTTTTGGTGTTCAAATAAGAAGTGGAAAGAGCTTCAATACTTCGAAGTCAGACTTACCCACTGAAGTTTTGGTCAACTATAGAGCAGAGAAAGATTACTGAAGCACACGAGCTCGAATCCAACACCATCATAGCGGTGTTGTTCATGCAAATAGAGTTTCTTTCTTTCCAAAGTCACGAGTGTGAAGTGAATGATAATTAGGGTTTGACCCTGTTTTGATCAAAGCCAATATTCGAGCATTATGAAGTTCTAGAATGTCCATTCAAGGCACGTGGAGAATATCAAATGGTGGTCAAAACCCATAATGCCTTCCTTATGATTTATTTAAACCTAAGTCTAAACTAATATTCATGAAAGGCCGAAATTCTTGTGTTAGGGTGATGTCTTAAGTATCTAAGACTTTTTGTTTTGCTTTAGAGAAGTATGGGTTTATGTCTTAGGGTATTGTTTTAAGGGAAGAATAGTTAAGGGAGATTTATGAATGCTCTATGCTTAGGGTCATTTTTTTAGGGTTTTTATTTTTTGATTGATTTTGGAGAAGTCAATTATGGAGTTGATAGGAATAGGGCATTATGTAGTGTATTTTTATGATTTTTGAGAAAATCAAAATGATGTAATGGAGAAATAAGGAAAATTGTAAAAATCTGCATCTTGTAAAGCAGAAGCATAAAAGCGATATTCTATAAATTGCTTTATGTTTTCTTGCTATTTTTAGTAGATCTTTTATTGACTTTTCCTCTTGGTCGGATTCCAGATTTATCTTGGAGAGATAAGGTGTTTTTGTGCTTTTAAAGCAGATTTAGCCTATTTTTAGAGGCTTGACAGTGTAATCATAAAAGCATTATGCTTTTTTCTACTTTTAAAGTAGTTTTTGAGTTTATTTGGAGCCTTTTTCCTTGAGCTTTTTTCTGAGCTCAGATTAGGGTTTTCCTGGAGAGTTCTTTTGATAGATTTAGTCTTTCAACTCTCCATTCTCAGCAGTTCAGATCAGAGTTTCTTGCCCTTACTCATTTTGGGGAGCTTGTAAACCTTTTGATACTCAGTTTGGACAGATTGACACTCTTCCAGTTTTAATAGAGCAGCAGATTTCTCCTTATTTTTTGTCTCAAATTTTGTAATGGCAATCTGATATACTTGTGTTTTCAAATTGGAATCTCTTCATGTCTTGCTGTTATAGGTTGTGTTTCAGAATTACATGTTTCAGGTTGCATGTTGTATTTGTTTTCCAGATCTTCATGCAAATCAATGATGGGATATGTGCCAATGAGATTGTGAGGATTACTGCAATAGAGAAGTTGTTATGAGTGCTTAGGTCTGAATTCTTATAAATTTGGTGAATCATCTTTTAGAAATAGGTTTTTATGTTCAGTCATCCTTCATCCTTTCCTCAGAAGCTGTTTTAGAATAGAATTCATCATTCAGAGAACCAGCTCACTCTGGAGATTCCTCTTTATGCAGATCACCCACATCCGTAAAGAGGTTTTATGTTTTTAGTAGTTTGGTCAATAATCGCATTCGAGTAGGGTAAAACTATTGATAACAAATATAATGAGGTCACATCTCAAATCAACTATCAATTACCTACATGATGTACTAAATTTTTATCATTACATTATGAGTGAATCATCTCAATTATGTAGCTAGCCATATCAAAAATTTATAGATTGGAAAGCAACATAATCACACATTTATCATATTTTTATATGTATAAAGTTTCTACCATCAAACTATTTATACTTATAAATTGTATAAAACTATAAATTTAATCATTATTCCTAATTTATTAAGAATCAATCTAATAAAGTTTGACTTCATATTGTATACTTGTTATAAACATCTCACTAATCCAACCATACATTTTATATATGTTAAAAAATATATAATAACAAAATACAACTTATAAATATGATAGTAAATCTAATCAAACACAACCCAAATGTAGGATAAAGACAAGAATCTTAATCTATACCACTATTTTGAGTTTGGTTTAATAGAAATTGAAAAAAAATTATAATCCTGAAAAAAACAATGAATAAACTAAGGATCATTTTAACAGTGGTGAATTAGTGCCTAAGATTGGCCTAAAAAACTATAATATTTAGCATTCTCATCACAAATGATATATGAAAACTAAGGATCATTTCATTATATATTTTCATAGATTTAAAATTTGGATTTTTATTACTATAACATTCATTACAATTAGATTTTTAAATAATATTGTAATAATATTATGTCTTTGAAATTTGTTATGTGGATTTTAATGTTTTTTTTTAAATTTAAGTTAGAGTAAGTTGAATATAATGAGAGACCTTAAAAAGATTCGCGTAATTTATGTTTGCCTTAAAATTGCAATTATTGAGATTAAATAGATAATTGATTGTATTTTGATTTCAAAATTTGAAATAGTTTAAAATTATAGAACCATATTATCCTTTGATACAAAAAGCTATGTCAAGGATTATTTGTATCTTCCTCATAATTATGTTTCACATATTGAATATTTTAAGGAGGATTGTGTAGATGATTTAGAATTTGAAGCAAAGATTGGTTGAGATCAACAATGAAATATAGGTTGGATATTTTGATATACTCCAAAATCCTAAGAATAGAGAAGATGGTGAGTCATATTTTAATAGACCTTATCTTCACATCTTCTATTCAAATGCAACCTCTCCAACCAATATATTGGATTGCAAAATAATTAATATATATATATGAATCCATTCCTAATCCTCCTCTTATTTATTCCCACCATTAGATATGATATTGGTATTCACCTACTCAAGTCTTATGAGACCCTAGGTGGCTTTGTGAATACATCAAAAATATTATGCATGATGTCTAGCGATTTTAATTGTGATGGATTGATATATTCCAAGAATTTATAAATGAAGTATATCCATATATATGTATTGTTTTTGAGTGTTTTAAATTAGTTAAGACTAACAGTTCCGTATAGTAACACATAACAATGAGTTGAAAGGCCGAGAGCGACATGAAAGGCAAGTGATGTGCAGACAATGGGACTTGAAGAACATTAGAATGTGAATGGCATGAGTGGGCACAATAGCTATGAAAGACATATGCAACATTGGGTATATGTCATAGCAGATGCAAACAATATAGTTGCATATTAGGGAATCCAATGAACAATACAACTCTGTGAAGTCAAACATGTAGAATTCTCAAGGAAGCGCAATGGAGCTCGTATACCCATTATTTTGCATTATCAAAGCATGCTCTAAATAATAGAGTACATAATCTATAACAATCTTAGGGTTAATGAGGTCACAATAAGATTCACTTTTTCGGAGATAACCATTAAATGTTGAGAATTATCAATGAGTTTATCAAATTGGGTTTCATGCATAGTACGCATGAGAAAATGAATATCATTTTTATGATTAGATGTCATAACTCCATCTATATAACAAAGTAATATGCAATGCATGTCTATAAGGCCCCAGCTCGCATGTGATTAATACAATCCTCAATTGTTATATAATTTTCTTAAATAGATGGCTAAATATATTATAGGCGATAATTAAAGTGATTGAGTGACAACAATATTGTATCTCATTTTTACCTTATAGTTTATCGTCATTATTTTATTTTAAATTATAATGGGAACCAAAGGAGGGTGTTAACCCTAATGGGTTAAAAGGAGGATATGTATATAAAGGATAAAGTGTATAAGTAATAGTTGGTGAAAAAGTAACTTTGCTATATATATATAGACGTGTAAGTGTTGGTTAAAGAACAATTCTATTAACATTCAATTAATTATTTTGTGATAACATCATTATTATTGGTAAGTAGTTTGTTGGAGTAAATAACAATATTATGCAGTTAAGTTGTTAATTAAACAAAAATATTATAATTAAATTTGAAAAGATTTCATTAAATAATACCGATATCATTAAGTTTTATTAGTTAATCAAAATATAATATTATTATGGATAAGGTTCAATGTCTAAATCATTACTAATGTGTATTTAGTTGGGAAATAATAATGTTGGCATAGTATTAGTTGAATTCATGATTATATAAGCCCACCCCATAATTTAACCACTGCATCAATTCTTTATGATACAAATGAAGGATCTTTTTGTAGCTAGTAACAAAGTACCGTAGATGAATTATAGTTAAAACAATCTAAAAATAATACCAATATCATTAAGTTTTATTAGTTAATCAAAATATAATATTATTATGGATAAGGTTGAATTTCTAAATAATCGATGACTTTACTAATGTGTATTTAGTTGGGAAATAATAATGGTGGCGTACTATTAGTTGAATTCATGATTATATAACACCACCCCATAATTTAGCCACTACATCAATTCTTTAAGATACAAACTAAGGATCTTTTCATAGCTAGCAACAAAGTAATGTAGAAAAATTATGGTTAAAAAAAATTAATTATTTGTGTGATGTAGAATATAAGCAAGAGAACAATAATCAAAATTTCCCAATGGAATCTAACTTAAAGTGTGTAAGATCAACTATTTTACTCCATTGTAACCATAAGCTTAAACATATGAATTTTTTTTGAATCCTACATTAGAAAGATAGTGATATGTACATAAAAAATATAAAGTAAAACTCAACACAATGAGGCCTACTCTCCACACTACCATATTGGGTCATGGAGCCTCATGGACTCTCACCAAACCCCCGAGCAAGAATATAGATTGGCCACCACTGTGATTAGTGGTGAAATGAATATTGCATATTATAATCAATATATAGTACATTAGGATCTGATTGTCTATTTCACCATTGCTGCTGATTTTATAGTCACTATCATTATTCGAAAAGGTTTTTTGTAACACATTAGTTCATCAAATACCACATTATGGTTGGAGAATGGTCTGCAAGAATAACAAAAAAGTGTGAAATTTAGTGTGGTAATTATGCAAAAATACAATGAACTACATAACATTAACCCTTTACTTCATTACAACAATCGCAACAAGAAGTTAAAACTCACAGCTATAGTCCTATGCAAAACTTTCACTGTAAGGGCCAAACCATAGATAGCTTATTTGTATACAATGTGTGAATTTTAGTGCAGTGATCATATCTAATTCATACACAATGTCTAAATCAGGAGATATCAAAGTTCTATATTTTATAATACATATCTTGCTCTGTACTTGCAATAGGATGAATAAAGAAATTATAATTTAGCCATACTTGGTGCGTGTGATAGAATGCAATATTTACAAAACAAAACAAGGGTCGATTTCCACCCTACCATATTGGCCCATGGAATGTCGTGTGCTCTCAACAAACCATTGAGCAAGAAAATAAATTCTCCATCACTGTGATCAATGGTGAAAGCAATGTTTTGGCTACCAATGACTTAATAGAAGATCTAATGACATCAAAAGGGTTGTAAAGCACGATTGTTTGGGTTGTGGCTAGCTACAAACATGAAAGCATTATTTGAAGTTTAGTGTAATAAACATGCACCATTGGTAGACTAAATAAATCAAAAAAATAAAGACTTATACAATTAATTACAAACATGATGCAATGTAGTTGTAGTAGAGAATAGTAAGTAAATAAAATATAGGCATACCTTCTATATGGAATGGATTGAAGTTTGGACACACAAAAGTAAGCCTGCTCTCCACCCTACCATATTGGGTCATGGAGCATCATTGGCTATTCTCCCTTGGGAAAGAGAGTTCAAGAAGGGGGATGTTGATTCATTGCCACACTTACAATTACTTCAACTTTACAATTAGTTGAACTTCATTCACAAAGGTTGTCCATCTGTTTAGCATATAAACTAGAATATCAACACCCAAGTTCTTGAACTATCTCTCCCAAGGGAGAAGCATGTTTTTTGGAGCAACTGTTAATATGAATAGATTGTAAAACTAGCTAAGAGTAATCAGATGATCGGCAAGAAAATTTAAAAATTCATCCACAAAATGCAAAGCATAAAGGGAGAGCAAGAGGGAATTGACAACAACTCAACAAAAGCCTATCAAAAATTGAAACAACATAGCCTTTTCAATAACATCTTCTCAATAATGGAATGATATAGCTTAGGAAAGAGAACAATAGTCAACAATGCCCAATGGAATCTAACATAAAGTGTATAAGATCAACTATTTTACTATGTTGTAACCATAACCTAAAACATAGGAATTTTTTATGAATCCTATGTTAGAAAGATAGCCATTTCTACATAAAAAATATAAAATAAAACTCAACCCAATAAGGCCTACTCTCCACCCTACCATATTGGGTCATGGAGCCTTATGGACTCTCACCAAACCCTCGAGCAAGAATATACATTGCCCACCACTCTGATTAGTGGTGAAATAAATATTGCTTATTACAATCAATATAGAGTACATTAGGATCTAATTGTGTAATTGACCATTGCTACTAATTTTGCAGCCACTATCATTATTTTGAAAGGTTGTTTGTAACACATTAGTCCATCAAATACTACATTAAGGATATAATACATTCTGCAACAAGAAAAAAAAAGTGTGAAGTTTAGTATGTTGATTATGCAAAAATAGAATGAACTACATAAAATTAACTATTTTATTCCGTTACAACCATCACGACAAAAATCTAAAAACTCATCGCCACATTCATATGCAAAATTTTTATTGCAAAAGCCAAATCTTCTGCACATAATGGATTGAAGTCTGGACACACAAAAGGAGCCATGCTCTCCATCCTACCATATCATCTGGATCATGGAGAATCATCGGCTATCACCAGATCCCTGCAATTAATTACCATAAAGTAGAGCAACTTTTCATGATCATGCCAATAAATAGTATTGTTGGAGATGGTAAGCTTGTTTGATTTATAGTGCACTCTAATTGTTGCTATGTATGTTGCAGTATCTAGCAAAATAGAAATGCAGGTCTACATGTAATCACAAAAAACATAGTTGAAGTGAGCAATTCAGTTGCAAACATAACAAATATAAAATGGAAGAGAGCAAAATGAGGCCTGCTCTCTAATATTGGGTGGCCACTACTATGATGAATGGTGAAATCAATGTTCCCATTTCCTTAGCCAATCTTATAATCACTTCATCTTCATAATTGGTTGAACTTCATTTGCAAAGCTCATTCATCTATTTAGCATGTATACTAGAATATCAACATCCTACTTCTTGAGCTACCTCTCCTAAGGGAGAAGCATGTTTTTTGGAGAAACTGTGAATATGAAGAGATTATAGAATTGGGTAAGAGCAACCAGATGATGGGGGAAAAAAATAAAAATATACACCTCTTCCTGCTTCCTTCAATTACATCTCTTCCCACTTGCTTTCTCTTCCCTTCGTTCTTTCTCCACCTCATGCAAAAAATGAACACAAATTTATCAGAACCCACACCTTTTGCAACCATCAATGCATGCAAAAAACACAAGATAACATCCAACCACCTTCATAGAGATTCCATAGCCGATGAATGCACTTGCGCCTTCAAAAAAGCTTTCCATCCTCACTCACAACTACCTTCAACAACAACATAAACCCAGAGAATGACTCCCAACAATACATTATCGATAACTGCACAAACATTCATTTTGTTTTCTAAGGACTTTACAACATATGTTACTTGCACCATCACCACTACGCGAAAACCATACAACAATTAATGCTAATGCTATTTCACTGGCCTCCTCTATAGTCACGCCTTCTGATACCATTTGACTAGCCTCCTTTATCATCATTCCAAATGCTTTTTTAAAAAACATTCTGCCACCTTTAACATGACACAAAAGATGTAAAAACTGGGAAGACTGACGAAAATTCTGAGCAAAGTTATAACCCATCCAACACCTTGAAAATGGAATGATATAGCTTAAGCAAGAGAAAAATTATCAACAATGGCCAATGGAAGCTAACATGAAGTGTATAAGATCAACTATTTTACTACGTTGTAACCATAAACTAAAACATGTGAATTTTTTGTGAATCCTATGCGAGAAAGATAACAATCTGTACATAAAAACTATAAAATTTTACTCAACACAATAAGGCCTACTCTCCACCCTACCATATTGTGTCATGGAGCCTCATGGACTCTCACCAAACCCATGAGCAAGAATATGCATTGCCCACCACTTTGATCAGTGGTGAAATGAATATTGCTTATTATAGTCAATATAGGGTACATTAGGATATGATTGTCTATTTGACCATTGTTATTGATTTTGCAGTCACTATTATTATTTTGAAAGGTTGTTTGTAACACATTAGTTCATCAAATACCACATTATGGATGGAATATGGTTTGCAAGAATAACAAAAATGTGTGAAGTTTAGTGTGGTGATTATGCAAAAACATAATGAACTACATAACATTAACTATTTTATTCCATTATAGCCATTGCGGTAGAAAGCTAAAACTCACAGCTATGTAGTCCTATGCAAAAATCTTAGTGCAAAGGTCAAATCATATACAACCTATGTGTATACAAAGTGTGAATTTTAGGGTAGTGACCATGCTTTATTGATAGACAATGATATGTAAATCAAAATATATCAAAGTTCTATATTTTATAATACATAATTTTATCTCTACTTGCAATGGGATGAATGGAGTAATTATAATTTAGCCATACCTGGTGTGTGTGGCAGAATGCAGTATGAACAAAACAAAACAAGGCCCCATTTCCACCCTACCATATTGGCTCATGGAGTGTCATGCATTCTCACCAAACTCCCGAGCAAGAAAATAAACTATCCATCACTATGATCAATGGTGAGAGCAATGTTTCGACCACCAATGACTTAATACAAGATCTAATGGCATCAAAAGGCCCTCGAAGGACAATTGTCTCGGTTGGTAGACAATAAAAAAATGAAAAAATATAAATACTTATAGAATTAATTACAAATTTAAGATCCAATGGAGTTGCAGTACAACACAAAAAGTAAATAAAATCTAGGAATGCCTTGTGCACGGAATAGATTGAAACCTAGACACATAAAAGGAATCTTTCTCTCCACCCTACCATATTAGGTCATCGAGCATCATTAGCTATGACCAAACCCCCGAGCAAGAAAATTAATTGTCCACCACTTTGGTTAGTGGTGAAGGCAATGCTTTGGCACTTGAGGAATTCTGTTTAGTGGAAATCAACATTATACATTTTTTATAATTTGACATGGAGTTGTGAAATGATAAATGGAAAAAAAGATACATAGGCTTACATTGTATATAGATGGAATATAGGTGAAGGCCATACAACATGCAAATGTGGAATTATAAATCTATTTAGCATTTCTGGGGAGCCATACATCTTGTATATGAATACAATGTAGCTGTAATGTAAAATGGTTTTAGTGGAATATACCTACACAAAAGTGAACTATGAATTTTGGTGCTACGAACATGTTTTAGTGGCAATATCTAAAACACAAAATTTAAGTGGCTCTATAATTTATAAGAAAAATATATGTAATACCACAATTACATGTCACATATAAAAAATGATAATGAAGTGAATTTAGACAGGGTGCAGATTCTATATGCATAGAGGTGAAGAGGAAAAGAGAAGCAATTCACTTACCATAAAGAAGAGCAACTTTTGATGATGATGATAATGAAAATTTTTGTTGGAGAAGATCATCTTGTTTGATTTACAGTGCACTCTAATTGTTGGTATGTATCATGCAGTTTCTAGCAAAATATAAAGGCGGGTCTACACAGTTCAAGTGAGCAATTCAATTGCTTGCTATTTGCTGCAATCTTTCTGTATGCCTAACCTATGAGACAAATTTGAGCCTTTATAAAGAGGAAAATATATACATATTGTTGATTGCACAAAGAAAAAAAAAGTTGTGACTGGAAAACCAATGGATAAAAAACCCTAGGGTAGCGAGCATACAAAGAAGCGCACAAAAAAATTCACATTGACAAACCCATGCAAACTGCTGGCTTGTTTTCAGAGAGAAGGATTGGAAATAAATTATCATAGGGGAGACACTGCAAATGCTGATCTATGAATCAAAGAATATTGTGTTGAATAAAATATATAGTCTCTCCCAATAAAACCTTACCCAAAAAGAAACAATATACCCTAAGACAAAGAACAACAATCAACACTCCCTTACAAAAAACAAGGCAACCTGCATAACTTGAGCTATTTGATTTGCTTGCGCAGAGGAAACAAGCATCACTTTGCACAACTTACCATGGGAACATTGTCTCATGTATGTGCTACATATATTGCCAGTGGTTGCAATAATACTTTGCATTTAAAACTCACCAAACTAATTGAGCAGTTTATGGTATTTTCAATAACGCATTGTTCAACATTGGGTTGTGGATTGAGTTGCACAACATACATAACAAAAATTATAGCCAAGAACCATATGACATCCACATCTAGCATGGCACTATCATTAGGGATCACAAAGTAGTAGCAAGAACACTTGGTAAGCATTAGATGGATACCAAGACATAGATACTTACATACACAAATACATCATAGACACACATATCTACATAGAACTTTGTCAAGATATTCTATGCACTAAGAATATTGTAAACAAGATGAAAATAACATTATCTTTAAAACAACTCATAGATACTTGTAAATATTGAATTGTGTATGCATATACGAATAGATTTCCAATACACGTACATATATCTATACACATCTATACCAGAAAGTTTTATACACAGGGAAATTTTAATTGCATGCATGTATACTTATCTATATGCATATGTAAATGTACACATACATACAACTATGTCCACAAGTAGATATATGAACAAGTGTAGACAGTGATACATCTCTTAAAAAGGAAAACAACTCTATATAAATAAATAGTATAAAATTAAATCATAAATATACACTTAAAATGCAACAAAATTATAAGCAACATGAATAATAGAAAAGAAAACAAGTGTATCTTTTTCTCTTAAATATTATAAGTTATACTTCATTTTCTTAATATATAACCAGTCAAACGAACAAAAAAGCAATAGCAATAGAAAGGAAAGGTCTTTTTGATGTGACAAGAAGTGTGAGGGAGCAGAACAAGCTAAATATCCAGTCAACATGAACTATAAGAAATATGCAAAGTCACAATTATGCTTGGTTGTTTTGGTGTTCAAGGTAGTATGACAACTATCTCTGGAGACTACTGCACGATAGGAGAAATAACAGACAAATCTGATAGTAAAATCTTGCACTCAGCTTCAAAGTTCACCTTTGCGACTTTCACTATTGTTGTTTTCACCCTTGTTTCTAAATTATAAGTTTGAGTTTTAATTAGAATAGTGAAAAAAATGACATGTAGGTGACAACATTGATAACATACTCAACAGTCATTTCAGTAGTAGACTCATATTGCAACATGTAAAGCTATTTTGTTGACATTTTCAATAGGCTTGTTGCAACCTCATCAAAAGAAGTTTCCCAAAGCTCGCCTGTGTGGTCTTCCATCTTTAGCTGCAATGAATATTGAAAGTTACAATCAGCTATTGTCATCTGGCATTTTGGGCAGAACCATGTATTTAGATTGTTCACACTTTTTCTTGCATTTCCTACCATTCACCTCCAACGGGCATGCAACATAACAAAATGCATTAGTTTTTATATATTTTACTATTTCCTTGAGAGTAGCTTGCAAAGTCTCTGGCAAGCCAAGGCAGTGGTCCAACATATATGCAATAGTGACTTTCCCATTTCCCAAAGCAACCTTTCCTGGCACTATCTAGGGGGGCTCAATAGTAGGTGGATCAATATATCCTTTTTTGATAAATGGTTGTGCTTCTGGTATGCTAGGGTTTATATATAGAAGAGTCACTACGACCGTGTTCAAAACAACTCCATTGAAGTACCCAACACGTGCATTTTTAACAAGGATGAGAGTTGAACTAGGGGTGTACAACCTCTCCAACTCATGACCCTTTGCTTCCAAATTTGAGCCCCATAAATTAACATCAATTGAAAAGGATGAAAAATCATTAAGTTTAATAGTCCTCTGAATTGTTTGGGACTAATCCTTTCTTTGTATAGTTGATACCATTCCGAAATGCACCATAGTGCCAATAACATCAATCAAACTGTTACTAGTGCAATTTGCAATTTCATTTAATGGGGTGAACTTAAATACTTTCTCTGGCACAAAGGCCTCATCATCATAGCATTTTAACTTTGAGTTTTGATCCAAAATGATTTCCATTTGGCTATTTAACTTATTAAATTTTGTGTCTGCCTGTCTCATCGATCCCTTTGACACATAATAATTATGACCCACCTCAACCCTATCATAATGCAACTCTGCTATGTCATTAAAGCACGTAATCTGTATTTTTGTTCCCTCATTGTCAATAATATCAAAGCTGAATTCCAGGCCCTCGCACCCCTTCCTGCTACAATGGTGGATATCCCTCTTTGTTGTTACATGGCCTTTTATCATCCATTTGGTTTGGTAAACATTCAACCCTTTAATAGGGCTGATTTTTGCAGGAGCATCTTGCTGCCTTGGGGATGTATTAATTCCAAAGGTGGAGGCTCGTTTGGATGGGGAGGGTGAGTCACAACCAACTATTTTTTCTTCTTGATCTCTAAACAAATATTTAGGTTTTCCAATTAGCTGACAATCTATCATTTTGACATCTAGGGATAGTATGACAATTTCCCTGGAATGAAATGAACATTAAATACTTTAAAAGGAAGCCCCCACAAACAAGGAAGTAGGAAACTACAATTACAAGCAAGGAAGAACTATATCAAACCTTGATTCCCACAACTTTCTAGACAAATAGTTTGTCAAGCACACAATCGAACCTATTTTCAATTCCCCTATAAACAAAAGGTCATTGTATTTTGCAAACAAAGTTCCCATTTGCATGTGGGTTCCATTAGAGAGGGCGACTTTGTACTGGTTGACTGGGATTTGATCACCTCCTATTTTTTGGTAAGAAATTAGTTGGAAGACTGGATATGGGACAACATCTCCAAAATCTATAAATCGTAGCACATCTCTTGTTAAGGTTGGTTTCACATTTGTAGCCTACAAAGCAATTAAACTCAACATAGTGGTAGCAATGAGATATTTATGACTATGACTCAACTCTAAAAGAAAATAGTAATATTGACACATTTGGAAACTAAGAAATTTTCCCCTGTAACGCATAAGTTACTCCAAAATGGCCAATAAATTGAAAGGGAAACCAAAGAAAAAGAGTTCAAATATAAATAAGTTAGAACATATATCATAGCAATTGTTAATTCAAATGAAGTATATTCTCAGTTTGTTTGGTGCACTTGAGAAACTGTCAATATAATTGGCAGTAGCAAAAAACTAAACAAGAAACAGACTTACATAACTGCTGCTCGAGGATTGTTCAGCAG
>VDFB02140360.1:0-21796 GCA_007258455.2 Sequoia sempervirens
TGAAATTAAATTCAAATTTCACTCTATTTCCCGCTCAAAGGTCAAAATGGTGCCAAATGGGACTCATTCGCCACACATGGTGAATGGGTCCCACCTGAATGGGACTGATATGCCATGCATGGTGAATGGGTCCCACAGGGGCTATTTTGATAGCTTAGATGCCAAGGAATAGGGAAATAAGGTCTAAAATGCAACTTTGTCAAGTATTTGATCAATGAAAGCCTCAAGATGCACAATATGGGTTAATAGGGGCCTATTAGTGATGATGTAAATGTCAAATAGGGATTGGGACATAGAAATAAATTTGAAAGTGTGATTTAATACACTTTACAACACTAAAATGAGGTCCACACAGCCTAGGAAGGCACAAGAACCAATGTGAATGTGTGGGACACATTACAACACTAGTTTAACATTAAGTTTAAGTTACAAGCCTTCTAAATTGATGTGATAATTTTATTAGACACATTTTATAATGTTGAATTAGGGATTATAAGTTCATTAGGTCTAGAAAAGCGTGAAAGTATCTTACAACACTTTACAACACCTTCACAAGACATCATTAAAAGCGTGTTATTTGATTTGAAAGGGTCCAAGACCTAGTGTGGATTCATAAAATTCCTCACAACACCTAAATCAGGGCTTCATTAATTCAATTTATCATGAATTAATCCCATGTCAAGAAAAGGGTACTTTTCTCTACGACACATTTAGCCCCCACTTTAGTGAGAGGATGAACTTGCTTCAAACTCACACTAAAGTAGACATTCAAGAGAGATCCTCATGTACAGTTGCAGATGACAAAGAATGAAAAAGATCAAAGGAGGTGGCCAAGCCCCCAGGATCCAAGATCCTAATTCAAGCCCCCAAAATACAAAATCATGCAATGGCAAGAGCTAGGAGAGAAGAAAAATGGGATGGAAAATATGTACTCACTCTGGGGCGATAGAACACATGATGATCAATTGGTAGAGAAGGCCCAAATGTACTCACTCTGGGGCCATAGAACTAGTTTTCCATGGGGTGAGAAAGCCCAAAAAGGTAAGATACATACGCTAGTTGGTATGCACTCACAAACACAAAAGTGGCTATGGGGAAAAGTCATGCCACTAGGTGGGCTTCCCACTCAACCATATCAAAGTTATACCCATTGATAACTTTAACAAGGTGCCATAGGGAAAAATTCTCATGAGAAAAAAGAAAAAGGTACCACAATCATGAAAGCTACATTATGCAAGGTGGTAAAAATACAAAAATGAAAAAATGTAAAGATGCAAAAATGTAAAATGTTCAAAGGAGTCTTGTTCAGTTCATGCAAGGTCAGTCACTTAGGGAACATTGTGTCTAATTTCTCCAAGAGAGGACCAATCAAAGAGTAGTATATTCGCAACTTAGGGGATGCAGTGTGTCACATCAGGCCACCAAGAGGAATGTAATATGCTAAGATAGATCACAATTATGAAAGACATCACACCCAATGTCATCCACAAAGTGATGAACACATCATATAAACGACAAGGCTACACTAGGAACCAAGAATGCAAGTGAAATATGGTAATGAATGTCCCCCATGTTAAAGGAATTGCTACACATTTTTTTATGAGAAATTACTTTAAAGTAGAGAAGAAAAGAAAAAGAAAAAATAAAGCAAGACATGAGAGCCAACATAGAAAGCCCTATGCCAAGTAATATTTTTCGAAGTTAGGCTACATCATGTCAAGGAAAAATGAAAAACAAAGAAAGGGAGTATGTCACATGTGAGTCAATCTTAAGACATGTCACTCACATCTCAAGCTTGCTCTTATATGTTCATGAAAAGTTAACGAGTAGTCGAAAGAGACAACGACAAGTGACATACAAAGGATAAGGTTGTATAACTCTTTTCCCCCCACTTAGTGCAGGACAAGGGTGAGCCTAAAGTGGATGACAGTATGCAACCCCTTGCAATAGATGCAAAATGATGCAATAGTGAGTATGCTATGATCCTACAACTATGGCATTGCAAGGAGTAACATATAATGTTATTTTTGTGAATAAGTGAGAATCATAGAAGATTCTTGTGTGATATCATTGATGTTGAGTGAAGGTTTGGTGATCTTGGTCAAAGGAGAATAACCAATACCATGAGTTGTTTGTTGTGTGTTTGGATCTATAGGGTTGTGGATACCTTTTTCTTGAGCACCATAGCCATTTCCACTATACCCAAGTTGTTTCATGAGGTCATACCATTTTCCATAAAGCTATTTTAGTGCTTTGGAATCGAGTAGTTGTTGGGTGTTGTGTTCAACAAGGGTTGTTGTGGAGTTTGTGGAATTGTCTAAAGTGATTGAGGCGAATGCTTTTGAAAGGTTGTTTGAATGTGGCATTGACATGATGGTTGGTTTTTCTTGTGTCTCACCTTTCTTTTTTGTGACTAAGTATTCATCCATAAATGATGGTGTGAAGTCTAAGGATCCCCAATCATCACCAAATAATTTAGATGGTGATTCCTCATCGTTGTGTTCAATTTCAAGAGGGTCGATATTGGATGTTGGAATCAATGTTTTCAAGGGATTTGTAGCTCCTTTTTCTAGGTACAAGCAACTTTCAAGCTTGGGATCTGCTTCAACTTGATAAATGTTATTATTATAGACATATTTCATTATATGATGAAGTGTGGAAGGCACTACATTCATCTCATGAATCCATGATCTGCCTAAAAGAAAATTGTATGAAAGATCATAAGGCATGACATGAATAGGAGTTTGCAAAGTAACCACCCCAACCGTAATAGGAAAAGTGATTACACTGAGTGGTTGCTTAGTTGTATTATCAAATCCTCGAATAGAGACAAAATCAAGTATTATTTGTGACCTGTCAACATGTAATCGATCAAGGAGATTTACACTACACACATTAAGGGCATAACCATTATCTATGAGAGTGTATTTGATACCTTTGTGATTGAATCGAGCAATTATAATAAAGGCATCATGTTGTTTATGCAAGTCCAAAGGAGGGAGCTCATGTTGATGGAAGGTAATGTCAAAATTCTTTTTGTGGGTGAGAGTTGCCACATCACTCGGAGTTGTAGAAGGAGGAATTATGATTTGTTTTAAGGCTATTTGAAGAATGTTGTTATAATTTGGTGAGTTTAGAAGTAAATCCCAAAGAGAAATCTTTGCATGGGTATTCTTTAATTGTGGGATGTAACAAGGAGCACTAGGCAGATTGGGTAAAGGTAAAGAGGGTGGGATTGGTTGTGGCGGTTGTGGGTTATTTCAAGTGTTATATGTATGAGCAATGGTATTATAACTTGGTTGTTGTGATACATTATTTTGAGGTGGGCAGAGAGTGTAGTGAGGTTTATTCAAAGGATGAAATGAATGTGAAGGTGGGTAAAGGGTGTAGTGAGGTTGAATATTGTTAACATCTCATAACAAGTGAGAGTGTTCATTGTCTTTGAAGGGCATGTTATCATTGTCTTGGGTCATAATATCCTCCCTAGAAGGATAGTTCAAAGGAGAAAAACAAACCACATGTTCATGAAAATTAAGGTTTGGTTCATCCAAAATAACTTCACCACAACCAAAGGAGTTATTAATCGTTGAATGTGTTCGATTAGGGGAAGACTTTATGCAACCATTCAATGTTTGTAATGCCTCAATCTCTTGGTCCATATTATCTACCCTACTAGGAGATCTTGTAATATGTTCATATAAGGTTAAAATGTGCAAAGTAGCTTCATCACAAGTGAGAGAGACATCAAGAGAATAAAAAGCATCACATTCTTGGTTTTCAATGATTGGATCCTTGTGTTTAATTATGTGTTTTTGGATGGTGGAAACATTAAGAAAGGGAGAAAGAAGATTATCACGATTATCTTTGATTACCTCCCTTTGTCCAACAATGACTTCCAAAATAGGGGAAGAAAAATAAAGAGGATTCTCATAGGTTTTAAAGATTTGTTCATCTAATGTCAACATAGCCTCCTCACAAATTTGTTGGTCAGGATCATTCATGAAAGTATTGTCACAAATAGGGGAGGTGTTGGGAGATGAATGGAGAGTAGGTAAGGTGGTGGAAATGCATTCATATTGTGTTGTTATACTATCTACCCAAGGGGAATGAGGAGAAGTACAAACAAGACCTTCATGATGTTCAACAATTGTACCTTCTTTCACCAAGATACCTTCACCACTAAAAGGAGAGATATCAAGGGAAGGAAAATTATGATCATCATTTTTATCTATGTTTGTATTCCCTTCTAACACATCATCCTCACAAATGGGAGAGATATGAGGGAGTGTAGGTTCAAAACATGCGTTAATATGTTCCTTCTCTTGTGCTAAGAGACTATCATAACTAGGGAATGCATGGAAAGAATGATTAACATGCTTATGAACTAACTTTTTCTTTGCAAAATTTGGAGAAGATTGAGACTAACTTTTTGAAATAACAATCTATACTAACTCAAAATACAATGCAAAGGGATAAAATGAAATGCAATTTTCAGATGACAATTGACTGATTATGTAACAATGTGAGAATGCAAACTTGAAATTTAAACTATGCATGAAATGAGCTAAATTAAGCTAGATTGGATGAAATTCATGATATAGAAATGCAACTAACTGATATATACAGGTTAAGGCACCAAACAGAAGCCTAATAACAAATTTCTAAGTTCTCTAAAATGTTGTTTCAGGGGTCAGAAGGGACTGATTCGCCCAAGGTGGCGAATGAGTCCCAGTGTGGACTTTTTTTCAAAATTTTCAGAAATTTTTTACTGATGTTGATGATTTATGAGTGCTATGATGCAGACTTAAATGAAAAATGTAGAATTTTAGAACCGTTTAATGATGAAAGATGCAAAAATGAAATCCTAGAATGCAAGCTAACTAATGCAACATGCAATGCAAGCAACTCTAGAATAATGAATGGACTCCAAAATCAGAAAAGAGGGGATTCAAATAGTAGGTTCACCAAAATGAAACGAGGATTTTGGGACCTACTTTCTTTCTAGCTCTCCTAGGGTTTTTCACCTAAAACGAGAAAGATGGGTCCAAAATGCACAATGTTTCACTCAAGATTAATGTAAGGATAGATGGAATAATGATGTGTAGTGTGTGTAGATGTGTTTGAATTATTATAGATGAAAATAAATGAATGTAAACTAACCTAATCCAAGATGTTGGAAAACACAATGTTCATTGCAAATATGAACTAGAAACTTAAGAAAATGAAAACAAAAGTTGATGAGATAGATCAGAGTGCACCTAGAGGCATATTATTGTTACTGGAAGGTTATGGAATGTTCTAGAAGTCATTTTTTATGGCCATTAGGAATAATTCACTATAGATGGTGAATCAATCCTGCTTTTGGTGAAAACTTCCATAAACAAGTTTATGACTACTAAGAGTTGAATTCTGAGAAAATTAGTTTTCAGGCGTACAAGTGGGACTAATTCGCCATGCATGGGGAATCAGTCCTCCTACAAGAATATGCAAAGTTGGGACTTGATTTAGTAGGTCTAGATCTGTACTTTTGTCTTCTACAAGTGTTCGCTTCAAAAACTATCGGATTTGGGTCTGAAAGTGACTTTTTGTTGATTCTTTGACTTGAATGATGAAGAGATGACTTGAATGACTTTGAAAATTGATCTTCAATGATTCCTAAGCTTCTGAGAGTCCTAAATATGCATACAAACAAGACAAAAGAGAGATATGTTGAATGTTAGGGCATGGGGGTTTTCCTTGGTCAAACCTTGTTTAGGTAATTAAACCAAAATGATGAAAGGAAGTAATGAAACATGAAAAATGGAATTGATTACCTTTCCATGGTGATTTATCTTGAAACTTTGCAGCAATACATGAGGATTTAGCCCTTGAATGCTTTAGAAAGTTAACTTGATGACTTCCAATGAAGAAACCCTAACTTGCTTGACTTGGATGAGAAGATAAATGATGAATTAATGATGAGAGATGTAAAAATGAGTAGTTAGATGTAAAATGAGGATAAAACCACTTATTTATAGACAAAATTTCCTTAGTATCCCAATTATACCTCATCACAGGCCAACATGTAGTGAAATTAAACTCAAATTTCACTTTATTTCTTGTTCAAAGGTCAAAATGGGGCCAAATGGGACTCATTCACCACACATGGAAAATGGGTCCCACCTAGATGGGACTGATTCACCATGCATGGCGAATGGGTCCCACAAGGGGCTATTTTGATAGCTCGGATGCCAAGGAATAAGGAAATAAGGTCTAAAATGCAACTTTGTCAAGTATTTGATCAATTAAAGCCTCGAGATGCACAATATGGGTTAATAGGGGCATATTAGTGATGATGTAAATGTCAAATAGGGATTGGAACACATAAATCAATGTGAAAGTGTGATTTAATATAATTTACAACACTAAAATGAGGTCCACATAGCCTAGGAAGGTACAAGAACCAATGTGAATGTGTGGGACACATTACAACACTAGTTTAACATTAAGTTTAAGTTACAAGCCTTATAAATTGATGTGATAATGTTGAATTAAGGAGAAATAAGTTTATTAGGTCTAGAAAAGTGTAAAAGTATCTTACAACACTTTACAACACCTTCACAAGACATCGTTAAAAGCATGTTATTTGATTTGCAAAGGTCCAATACCTAGTGTGGATGCATAAAATTCCTCACAACACCTAAATCAAGGCTTCATTAAGTCAATTTATCATCAATTAATCCCATGTCAAGCAAAGGGTACTTTTTTCTATGGCACAGAATGTACTCCAGCATGCTCATTAATTCGATGATTTTGACAGCTCCCTTGCTAAACTCATTTTGTGCTTATCCTGCATTCACTGCATTCCAAGAGATGTCATCTCCTTGTGGCACTCTGTCAAACAATACGCACGTCTTTCCCATGCCTTCATATTTTTTCCATTCATGTCTTCCAGCACACTCAAAGAACAACTATATTTGTTATGTGTTTGCTTAAACTTTCGATGAGTATGCAACATCAGTGTATTCTTTGGAGCTTCGACTTCCCTTAACCAATGTTACTAGTTTCTATTCTTTTCTTCTTATTGAGCTTTGGGTGCTGGAAAAGATCTTTATGGGGTGGTATGTTTGATTTTATTCTATGTAGTGTAAATGCCCTCTTCCTTTATAAATGTTTGTTGTATGTTTATATAATCGGTTCATTGTATATGTATACAATAATATCTATTCATATTCATATAAATATGTTATCGTTGTTCAGTTGCATAAATCCATTTAAATTGGGTTAGTAAGATTTGTTTAAATCTCAGTATAAAATTAGGTAAATATATGGGTGTGTGGGTACTCCAATTAATTATGTTTGTAAGTTGTTTGATAGCTAATAGCTTTATTTCAGTAGTCAATTAAATTATATATATATATATACATTTGTAGGAATGATCATAAATTGTGAATTAGAATAAAAGTAATTTGTGGGTGATGAATATGTATTGAGAGGTTTATGTATTTGATCATATAAACCCTTTAGTTATTTTAGAAGACTTTTTAATGAGAAAGTAATTAAAATAGAATTATTATATTCAAATCATGGGTAATTCTATTAGAAAAGAATATATATATATATATAATCTTGTGGGTATTATTTCTTATTGGATACTTATTTGGTTTAAATCATGTGTATATTTACTTGTAATTTAGAAGACTTCAATTGTGGTGATAATCATATTTGAGCATATAAATTATGGGTCATTTCCTTATAGTCTTGTTAGTTATTCAATTAATTTTAAATGATTCTATAAGGATATAATAATAAAATGTAAACTGTATGATTAGAATGTCTTGGAAATGGATATTTGAGTGTATAGGGAAGTTTAAGATTAATTTTTTAAGTATCAATGTGTTTGTATATTTATAAATCTCATGATTTTTATTTAAAGAGTAAAATTATTGTGTGAAGTGCATAGTTAGTGGATTACAAAATATATCTTTAATGAGTTCTATAGTTAATTTAAATGTTTCCTTTCAAGTGAAAAGATGAAATGTATTGATGAATTATAAGATCTTTGAAATTTATCACTGTGATTGTATTAGTGAAAATTGAAGAATGGCTTTAAGGTTCTTTGTGGAATCAGTTCCCTCTTGAGTTATTTTGATTTGAGGTGATTCTATAGGTGGACGTTCTGTTGGAACCTATGATTCACTTTGACTTACCCTCATTTGGGAGTCTTGGGTAGTCAGTCTTTTGGGCTTCCAAAGGAGGGGGAAAATGTGGCTCCATGATTGGTTTCGTGTTGATTCTTGTGAACTATGGTTATTATGTTCAATTTGATTTGGTGGGTTTTAGCCTTGCACTTGTATGTTGTTCATGGAAACCTAGCGTGAGAGGATGCATGCCTCACTTGTGGTATTTTCTTATTTGACTTGATATTTTTTTGTGTAAGTTGGCTTACCCTGGTTGTGTTTTTGAGATTTTGTTGCTAGTAGGGAGAGTGGCTTCCCACGGGGGCCAGAAACCTAAGTGGTATCCTAGGTAACTCATGTGGAAGTTGAGTTAATCAAGTGATAACATAATAAATATTTAGGGGGTGGGTAGGAATTCTCACTAATAAAATATAATGGATGCCTCTCTCATGGCGCAAGTGCTTGTTTACGCTTGGCATGAGACAAGAAGGCTTGGAATGGAAAATCAACCACCTTGTCTTCATGAAAGGTGAGTTGATTCCACATGTGTAAGAATGGGGGTCAGGGATCGGTTGAGGTTGCCATGGTAACCTAGGACGGGGGTCAGTAACCTATGAAGATCCACATTGGGTAGCCCATGTCGAGCCATGTGATGACACTCTACCCTTTAGCAACCATTTTTTTTTTTGTTTCCCCTTGTTGCTTTTGCTCCTCTAGAAGAAAATGTTGTCTTGTGTTTATTGTTGCTCTTATTTGTTGAGTCTATTTGTCATTGTTCACTTGATTGTTTGGTTGAGGATCTTTCTTGTCAACTCCTAGCATGGGGGATGGGCCTTCAGGTCCACATGGTCAAGTGGAACGTGCTATTCACCCCATTAGGTCCCCAACCAAAGGTCAAGTTTTTTAGAGTTGAACTAGTTGCACTAACTTCTGAGATGTTCCAAAGATGGACCTAGTCTCGATGCATTATACTCATTCACATCAGTTATATCATACCATGTTTATTTTTTTGTTCCCGTTCATGTTGGGAAACACTTCTATATCAATGCAGTTCTTGAATGATGTAACGTCATATTTTAATGGTTGTAGTATTTCGCACTATCTTATGAACATTGAGAGATGCTTATCTTTTATGTAATGTATGTTGATTCTTATAATACTATGTTATTGTTTATCTGTATGCGATCCTTAATGGTGTTGTATCTACGAAAATATTGATAATTATTCTCATAGATGTGATGGATGGTTTTATTTATATTATGTTATGGATGTACGTTCATTGATTATTAATCCTATGTAACAGTAAGTGGAATACTCATAGTTAGATGATCATCATTACGATATGGGTTTACATTTAGTAATGGAACCACGTGTACCCCCAGAGGACATAGTTGTTTTTGTGTATGTATAATTTCATTTCTTATATGGCATGTTAATGTATATATTATGTTAGTTTATTCTTTTTTTAAATTGTTGTAATTTGTTAGTTTTAGTTTTCCCTTGGGGTTCACACGATGGGACCCTGTCTATGTTGGGGCATGTTTTGGCTAATTTTCTTTGACACAATGTGATATACTACATTGTATCAAAGAGGGGAAAAATGTAGACACTCAAAATTGTCCTAGGCCTGTGACTCCTAAATTCTTCATTATTTCCTTTTTCATCATTGATAATTAAATAATTTTCCTAATGTCACAAACCCTCTATTAGTTAAATAATTTTAATTATTTAATTAATTCATTTCTATCTTTATTTCCTCTTTGATTAATTAAATAAATTTTATCTATTTAATTACATCACTAATGTCCCTTTCTACTACAATTAAATAAATTTTATTTATTTATTTAATGGTCTTATAATCTTTCAACTACAATTAAATAATTGTTTTAATTATTTAATTATTCATTATCCTTTTGTTTCATCAAATTAAATAAATTTTATTTATTTAATTTCTTACTAACTTTTCCTTATCTTCCAATTTTGAATTAAATCATTATTTAAGTCAAAAGGTCAATATGTCACATGTCTTCTATAATTAAAGAATACTTTTATTATTTAATTATTCATTTAAATTTCTCCTACAACCTCTTTATCCATTGCCAATCTTATCTTCCACACCAAATCTTATCTCTTGACATCTCATTTAATTCTAGCCTTTGATTGAATTATCTCATAATTCAATCTCAACCCTTCATCCTTATCATTTTCCCTAATTTTTCCCCAACCCTATTGTATACTACAAATTTCATCCTTGGCCATTGATCTCTAGGTCAAATTAACCTTTCAATCTTAGCCTTTTATGACAAATTTACATTCTATTAAAGATGTATATTTTTCCATTGTCAAATAATCCACAAGCAATCTAGAGACATCTTGTTATCTACTATCTAGTTTATCTACATACCATCAAGTCAAGTGCATTCTAGTCAATTAGAATCTTCAATATTTTGTTGTTCATTGTTATTAGACCTATTTTCATACTCAAAAATCTGAGGGAAATTATTCAAATCAAGCAAAATGGAGAAGTGAAATGGAGGTGAATCAATGGAGGAATGAAGACTCTTTGGTAATATTGTTTTATTTTTTATGGACCTTTATGCTTATTTGTACTTCATTATTTATTAGGGTTTGATTTACATGCTTTGTTTCCTAACCTTTAATAATTTTACCCTAATTACAATGATCAATTGATTTACCCCCCTCTTAGTTGTCTTGTGCATTCAACACCTAGTTATACCTAAAAATGACTATTATATTCAAATCTATGAATATATTTATTATGGGTACATGGAATGAGAGGAAGAATTACAAGTATCATATTTGTGTTACATTGACGTTCTCTACACCTAAATAAGGTGCACTATCATCATATTTAGTACTTTCTATATCCATCAATGTACACATGGGAGGAAGTAGATTTATCCAAGCTTATGTCCATCAACATCCAAACTACTTTCTATAAATGGATTTCAAATTTTATGTCTCATTTAAAGATGATGGTGGAATGACTAATCACAGTGAATATATTTATTTTTAAAATATAATTGATTTCTTTCTAGAGATGAAATTGACCTCTTACAAGACATGAGAATTTCCACTTGAGAGAATAAATCTACCACTAAATACACATAATTAAATTACCCCTTTTGGTAGTGACATATCTATTTAAAAATTCTATTAAATTATTTCCCTATTTTTATTAAAAAAAATAGACAAGGCATGCACATATATTGTTTCTTGAAAAAATTAGTTATGTCACATGTGTTGTAGGATTAAATATATTTAGAGACATTTAAACATATATTTTCTTATTAAAAATACTTATCCAGTATCATGAGGGTGGTCTCAATTCTAAAATATCATATAAGTTAGTTAAAATTTCAATCCCATATGATTTTTCATTGCTCTTATGCTATGCACACAAGTTTTCAAGATGACATAGGAGTGTGGATCCTACAAGTAGAAATATAGAATCAACTTAATATTGTATAATTTTTCATAGATTTTAGAGATTTTTATGCTTTTTGCATGTAGTTCTAACAAAGGGTTGGTCTCTTATCCACATATGTTAAGCATAGTGAGAATATGTTTAATTAGGGGTTGATTCATACAATTAACTATTGTATTGGAATTTTTATTTTATTCTTAATGTCAAGGTGGACATGCTAGAGATATGAAAATAACTTTTGATAGTAGGGTATGTGTAGGATCATCATGGAAAAAATAGGCCCTTAAGTGGTAAAAAAATCAAAAAAATCAGAGTTAGGAAACTTGACATAAAAATTTGAATAAGTTATCTATATTATTTCAAAAATATGTAAGAATAGAATCTGTAGAAAATTGAATATAGTTTCTAAAATACTAGGTTTATTTTATTTTTTAAATCTATTTCCAGAAAATCTAAAAAAATTTCAATGCAATAGTACTTAAATTTCAAGGAGCAGTGTTTGTCTAACCACCCTAAGCACAATAAAATGATAATATTTTTTTATAATATTTTAGATATAAGTAGAGGACTCCAAGGTCCTAATGTGATGCATATTTTTTGTATTGTTTTTTCCAAGTAAAATAATTAATTATGTAATTTTTATTACAACTTTTAAAAAATATAAAACTTGTATGCTCTGACCACCTTAAAACTTGGTCAAACTTCATGAAATTCTTTTTAATCTTATAGGGCATGTGAAGTTAGACGAGACATTTTTGATTCAAAAATGTGATACCATTTGAAATTTATAGACATTTCTCAATCAACTCCATCAATTAGGACTTTTAGTTGTAATTCAAATAAATGAACAATAAAATGATTATTAAATTCAAAGCAAAATATAATTTATATATATTGGTGGAAAGTTGAGAATATCCTTTAAAACCCTTTTCATTTCCCCATCAATTTTGGGTTAAAAAGTCGTCAGCCACATACCCATCATATCGCCACTTTTTGTTCCATCATGATCCTGCACATACCCAGCATGCCTATTAAAAAAAATTATTAAAACAAGAAATTTTTGTCTATGTGGTCAGTAATTTTCTCCTACTATGTATTGTTTCCACAGCTTGCGTACCTAAATAATGCCATTTAGTTCTAAATCATACTTGAGATACTATAAGATTGATATAGTGAAAGTCTTATTATTGAAAGATACTAGATGGAATTTAGTTCCTTGTCATACTTGTTTTAATTTTTAGGGATAACCATTGGACCAATCCACAAGCCACCAACATGATGTTTGGAAGGTGTATTTATTTCTATAGATTATATGATTTTTAAATTATAAACTTGGATAGTATATTAATGATAAATTTTTTGATGCAATAAATGTAGGCATATAAGATTATATATCCTTCAAGAGTAGATGAACATTTAAATGTACTTCATTTTGGTGATCATCCAATGAAATAAATCCTTTCTACTATATTATTAGATTATATGTGATTTTAATTATATCTTATTGACTCATATTCTAAATCCACATTCTAATTATACTAAAATACCACCAAAACCATATTTTAAAGAGGGGTCCTAGGTCTAAGTGAGGACCCATTCACCATATGGTAAATTAGTTCTAGCCCATTTACCTAAGACACACAATACTCAATGTTAAATATTATGTTGAATTAGGGTCCTAGGTCTAAGTGAGGACCCATTTTCCATATGGTGAATGGGTCCTAGGTCACTTACCTGGGACACACATCTTCCAAATTTAAGTGTTGTGAAATGGCATTTATGAATGTCGAGTTTTATATTTCAAAAATTGCATTTAATTAGTCTTGGATTTGAATTAAACGGGCCAATTAAAGAAAATTAACCTCAATCAATTAATGAAGTCCTAGATGTAGTGCACTTCCATTTATGCTTATGTTTCTATTTGCATGTTTTCAATAATCGCTAGACTTTGGTACTTTGTTTTGGATATTTTGATCGCTGACTTTTGAGCGGCAGTGGATTCGTTTTGTGATATGATAAACATTTTATGGTGATAATTAATTTCTGACATGCTTTGTAATAGCTTAGATATTTCCTTCAAATGTTATTGCTATATATATGTTTGCGATGGACTAACCGCTATTTAATTTACACCGATGTGATGTGTATTGGTGTGGGAGAACGGAGTTGCATCACTGCTTAAGCAGCGCCCGTGGATTTTCGCGGATTCTCGCAGACCAAGCAGTGTTTGTACAATGGATTATATATATATGCATGTCATTTGTTTGGTTGCAAGATTGCAAGTACATGACACTGACTCCACCTGGTTACTTAGGTTTGAGCGTGCCAAGACTCAATGGAAATGTTGATTGGGAGGTAGTAACATGGTTTATCTTTGTCTAGTCTTAAACCCAGTCACAGTTTTAGTTTGGAGTCTTAGGTGGTCTTGTTTGTCCCTGATTGGATCAATTGCTTGAAAGGAAAATTTTGTCAATTTTATGATAGTTTGTTATTCTTTAATTTACTGTTGATCTAAATTAATTTTAAATGTTAAAAATAAGTTTTACATTTTATTTAATTAATTAATTAGTTTGTTTGGTTAAGTAATTTGATCATTGCGATTAAATTATTTAATTAAATAGATTAATTAATTAAATTAAAGTTACCTTTATTATGTGAATAGATTTAAATTTTAAATTGGTTGATATGTGGAAATGGTATTTTAGTTGATAAATAAATTAAATAAAGAAAAGGGAAATTTGTATTTTGAAAATTGAAATTTTAAATTCTTTAAAAAGGCATTTAAATTGTGATAAGGAAGAAATGAATGATTGTCGTGAGGTTGTTGAAAGATATTTGTTTCTTCTCGACATGTGTGCCAGTTGAATTAATTGCCTTTTTGGGTGGAGGATTTTCTCTGATGTTATCTGGGATTTGGAAAAATACAGAGGATTACCTTTTCTTCACGGAAATTGAAAGAATAGGGTGCTGTTAAAATTGTTTTAAAAAAAAATTGTGATTTCCTTTGTATTGTTGTATATTTCTGGAAGATCTCTTTGGCTGGAAGATCTTTTTGGTTGGTTTTAGCTTCCTTTTGGATTTGGGTTTTTTGGAGAAGCTTTGGAGGATTGCATGCAACAGGAAACAAAGGCTTTCTTTTACACGCAGTTTTCAAGCTACAGGAAACAGGTACTTTTCTTTGTTTTTAATTTGTTTTCTTTAGAAAAGATTGCCTAAGGAATTATTTGTTTTGTGAAAGCTGTATTTCTTCTCAGAGAATTTAGAAAAATAATTTTGTAAAAATTTGATTTCCTCTCTGTGAAAATTGTGAAAACAAAGTATTATAGTGAAATCAAAGAGCAAAACAGAAATTTAATTTAACAGTAGAAAATCTACAGAAGAATTTGACAAAATCTTAGAAGGGTTTTATGTTAAAATCGTCTATTAAAATTGGTGATTAATATGGGGATTTGTAATAATTTATTAATTTGGGAATAAATTGCTCAGATTTGAAGCTTTTCCAATTTCCTGTTGAAAATTATTGCCCAGTTACAGTATTATGTTGCTATTTAAATTTTATATATGTATTCATATATGTATATATATTAGTGTTAAATATATATACATACATATATAAAATTATTTTATTTTAAATAGCAGTGAATTTTTATATTAAAATCGTCGTATGCGAATATAAAATCGTAGAAAAATTGTCATTTTATTTGCAAAGTTGCTTTTTTTTAAAAACGCAGAAAAATGTTAAATTTGGGAGCTGCGGGGGTTACTGACCTCCACAGCCGACTCCCAATAGGGAGGCGGAGTGGAGGGCAGTTCCCAGTGTCACCTCTACAGGCAGCGCTTGGCGCTGCCTTCCACCGCCGCGGCCCTGTGGGGAGGGCTGCGGGGCAACCCTAACCACAGCCACTGCCGCGGTAGTAGCAATGGCTGCGAATTCTCTTTAATTTGCATGGAATAAAAATTTGACTTTATTCTTTTTAATTTTATTTTATATAATACATTTTTAATAAATATTTTATATATAAAATATTAATAATACTTTATATATATTATATATTATTATAATATATTATATATATATTATTAATTGAAAGAATTTTACTAAATGTAAATTTAATTTTTAAATAAAATACTTTTAATGTGAGTATATATTTAAAATGTGTGAAATATTGATGTTTAATATAAGAAAATTATGAGTAAATATTTCATAATGAAATATAATGAGAAAAGAAATTGAAAGTGTCATTATATTGCATGAATGCAAAATTGGAGCTAATTGTTAGATTTAATTTTTCATATTGAATGGAGGACGATTCATGCTTTAGTTGATTAATTTTGTACTTCTTAATATTGCTTGATTGGATTTAGTAAATCCTAATGTAGATTCTTATTATTTCAATTTGTTGTAAATAGTGTTTCTTTATTGGGCAAATTGGGAATGTCTTAGATGTACAAGTCTTCCAGACAAATTATAAAATGTGGGAGTTGTGATTGTTTAAGTTGAATTCTTGTGTTGGCTAAGGTTGTGTACATGATTTTTGTATGGTGTTTAGACACCTGATTTTATGAACATAGACTTGATGTTCATTATGAAAAGTGTAGAATTATATGTTGTATGTTTGTACACCTTGTTTACCTTAGACAAGGAAACTTAGAATTCCTTTGTTATGTTTAGGGGAGTGGCTCTGTGTGAGGGCCAACACACAAAGTGGTGTTAGGGTAACTTACAAAGAGTTAGTAAGTCAGTGATAACTAAACAACATAGTAGTTAGATTAAAATCTTTAATAAGATTATTATGCCTCGCTTATAGACTCTAGAGCTAGTTCAGTCTTGAGCATAAGTTGAGAAGGCCTGGAATGGCAAATCGATATCTTATTTACTTTAAAAGATATTGATTAAATAGATTTACATGTAAGTTTGCAGGTTTCATAGAGAGTTACCAGGGTAGCAAGTTTAGGGCGGAACCTGAGGAGCTACCGAGGTGCCTTTGCAACATTGTGATTCAACACTCCACCTAAAATAACAGTTTACCTTGTGTACTTAGCACATTTGATTGTCTTAAATCTGGAAGCAATGTAACCATCAATTAGTTATGTACTTGTGTCTAGGGTGAATAGGTTATGTCTAGGTAACCATATTACTATCTCCTAGCACAGGGGTGGACCTACGGGTACCACATGGTTGGGTGGAACATGCACCTTACTCCGTTGGGTCCCCAGTTTATGAACATGGCAACAAGAGCTTCATGGATGGAGAGCTCATACTTGGATGCATATGTATACTTTCTTTATTGCATTATTTGAAATCTTGTATTGTAACATCCCTCAATTGTATATGAGGTGAACATTTGTAAATTGTAATTGTAACTATTTTTGATCTACCTCATCAGATGAATGAGTATTGTAATGTCATTTCAAATGCAACGTAAGAATCTTATTTGTACTATATACTTTCATGAATGGAATTCAAATGTTATGCAATGTTTATTTTTAAGTTTATCTTAATTAAATATATGCAATGCTAAATACTAAAATCGTCTATGGAATCTCAAGTAGTGTGATTTGATTTGACTTAATACTTTTTTTATGTCACCTTTAATACATGTGTCAACATCTTGTGTTTCTATGTTAGTCAATGCTAGTCAACTCAAGATTTCCATGGAATGGAAAAATTAATTTTTCACTTTTTCCTACTTGAACTTAATTTTCTATCATAGGTTGGGGGTCGAGTATCCACCCTACTCCATGCTTGAAATGTATTAAAGAGCTTAAGAATCAAGCTTGAACACCTAACTATGAAGCTCTTTACACCTTCAGGGTTTAATCATCGACCTTACCTATTACCTTTTTCCTTCCTTCACTCCATTGTAAACCATCACACTAACCTTTGAAACATCGAATCATGAAACTTCAAAAATTATTTGAGGCATTGAATGTTAGGGTTCTCTCTTGATTGATATGTACAACAATCATAATCCTCCTTAGGCATATCTCCTTTTCCCTAAACATGTAGAGAATTTCTACAACTCTCTCCCCCTTTGAAATCAATGGAAAAGGGACAGTTTATGAGCACCATACTTCTATTGATACCAAAAGTGTTCTCCCCATTTTTTGATACCAATTTGTGAGGGACTTCAATTTTCTCCCCCTTTGACCAACCTTTTCTCCCCCTTTTTCAGATAAAGGAGTGTTTCCATGATATCTACAACCATCAAGTTATTAGAAATTTGTAAAATCAAAATACCTGACTTGACATCTCTCCTTTCTTGTAGGTATGAATGATTCTTCTTATGAAGCTCCCTCTAGATGCATGTCCTATCACTAGAATCTAGTGATGTGAGGCAAGAGAAACAACTCCCAGTTTCTGTCTCAAGTACTCAAATTTCTCTTTGGGAAGAGGTTTGGTGAATATGTCAGAAACCTATTCCTTGGTTAGCACATATTCCATGCTAACTTCTTGATCTACTACCTTTTCTCTGAAAAAGTGATACTTGGTTGAGATGTGCTTAGTTCTAGAATGCATCACTAGATTCTTTGATACATTTATGGTACTTGGATTGTCACAAAGAATATAGATAGGTTCTTTGTACTCTACCTTGATGTATTTTAGTGTTTTCTTCATCCATAACACTTGAGTACAACATGCCATTGTGGCCACATATTCTACTTTAGCTATGGAAAGAGTAACTGACTCTTTCTTCTTGCTCAACCATGAAACAAGTTTTTTTTGAAGAAAGAATGCACCACCACTAGTGCTTCTTATGTCATCTACACTCCCTACCCAATCAAAATTTGTATATGTTGTCAAAGTGAAATATTCACTTTTGGGATACCACAATCCTTAGTTAATAGTAATTTTAATGTATCTAAAAAGTATTTTTTTACTGCATTTACATGAGAATATTTAGGAATATCTTGAAATATTGTAACCATACACACTGTTTGGATGATATTAGGTCTTGACGCAATTAGGTACAACAAGCTACCTATAGTTGATCTATACATGGTCTGATTTTCATCAAGGGATTCATATATCTTGTTCAACTTACATCCTGTTATCATGGGGGTACCAAATGGCTTACTATCTTCCATTCCAAACTTCTTAAGCATTTCCTTAGCATACTTCATTTGAGATATTAATATCCTGTCATCAACTTGTTCTATTTAGACCAAGGAAGAAAGAAAGTTCTCCATGCATTGACATCTCAAATTCATTTTGCATTTGGACACCAAACTCTTTCCACATTTTCTCATTAGTGC
Organism: Sequoia sempervirens; assembly: GCA_007258455.2. NCBI lineage: Eukaryota > Viridiplantae > Streptophyta > Pinopsida > Cupressales > Cupressaceae > Sequoia > Sequoia sempervirens. Next base: position 18,865 of record VDFB02140360.1, read on the forward strand.
CACAAAAAATGATGTCATTTGTACGTACAAAAAAAATCAACATATTATCACCTTCTTATTTGAAGTCAAATATCTATTTGCACATTCTTTCTTAAATCCTTGTTGTTGAAAGTACTGATCTAATCTTGAATACCATGCTCTACGTGTCTATTTTAGACCATACAATGCTTTCTTTAGTCTACAAACATAATCATCTTCTTCTGATAGTTGAAAACCTTCTAGTTGTTCTATGTAGACTTCCTCTTCTAGGTTTCCATTCAGGAAAGAAGACTTAACATCTATTTAAGAGAATTTGAACTTCTTATAAACAAAAATTCTAGAATCATTCTTATGGCTTCCCATCTAGCCATAGGTGTAAATATTTCTTCAAAATCTATATCTTCCACTTTTGTGTATTCTTTGCACACCTATCTCACTTTATTTCTTATAACAACTCCATCTTCATTGAGATTGTTTTTGAATAGACAATTTGTACCTAAAACATTCTTGATTGGGGGTCCTAGAAATAATTCCCAAGTTTTATTATTTTTTAATTCAACCTAGTTCTTCTTCCATGGATTTTATCCATCTCTCATCCTTGCTAGCTTCAACATAGCTCTTGAGATTGTTACCTGATTTTTAGCTTTCAGCTGAAATCAAGTAACTTAGTGTTTCTTCCTTTTGTGTTGCTTAAAAATTTAAAAGATAAACCATAAAATTGCTAGTTTCAATATGCATGAAAGAGTGATTGTTAAATGAAACAAATTACATTTTTTCATTTTAATGTTGCAATTACAGAAAATGATAAAAGAGAATTATATATATACAAATGTGATCTTTTATTGATAATCATGAAGTGTATATGTCCCTCACAAGCCAGGGGAGTAACTTTACTTATTCAATAGAAATATGAAGCAATTTATACATGAATAAGTAAAAACAAACAAATCAATGTGCATGTAAGAATGGAGACCAGTCATTGCTTGAGAATAACTGGTTACAAGGTTGCCTGACTGCTCTGTTGCTGCTACCCCGAACTGCTTGAGTCCTACCCAACTCTGTAGTGCTCCTAGCCTCTAAATCTAAAAAAGCAATGATATTACAGTGAGGCTCTAAGAAATGAAATATCCAAATCCTTACATACACACCTACCTATGCATGTATAAATTGATCCATAAGTGCATAAAATAAGCATGCAAACCTTGGATGTCCTAGAAAATAGTGAAGTTATCAAAAACATCCAAAATGTGCATCTATTTTCTAACTTGTTTGCTTCATCTGTAGACTTAGGACAGGTTGGCTGATGTTTTGATTCAGTTAAATACAACATGTGGGGTGAATTTGGCTCCCACAAGGGTAGACCTCAACATGCTTTGAATGGAAAAGGAAATTGAGCAACTTGATGAAATATTTATTTGTTATCAATGCATTAAATCAAAATGGAATCACACTAGTTGATCAACTTTCATTATCAGATTCAAAAGATGCAACATATTTTGTTGATATGTCCTTCAATCTTCTTAAAATGATCCATGATCTATTTATCAAGGAAGTAAGTGACTTCATAGATGCATCAAGTTCAATTATGCATCTCTTACACAATGAGGAAGCATTCCAAGATGTTGTCAAGCCCCTCTCACTGTAACTCTATTAGGCAGCCTCACATCAAATAGGAAGGTGAGCTTTCAGGCCACCCACATGGGGGACATGTGTTTTCCCACTAGGATCAAACTGGGAAGACAGTTATGTATTACACATGATCAAAAAGGAGACAAATGTGGTGGAATCAAATAGTAGATTCATTTAGGACAACAAGCATTACAATGATCTCATGGAAGGACAACAATCATAAATGCATGATACATTTCAATTCAAGGACAACATTATTGGGTATTCTCATAACCTTTCATGCAAGAGTTTGGTCATCATGACTAATCCAACATGGGTCATGATTGCATACAACAAATGGCAAGTTAAATATGACAACTAAGTAGTCATGATTGAGGAGATGTCTCATTTTGGAAGCCAAGGTCATAGTACAAGTGTATATGATAGCAACTATGACGGTATGCTACAAGACATCCATGAAGGTTAGGACAACAACAATGAAAGAAACAACACAAGCTAATCAAATGAATGTGAAATTCAATGAAGGTAGCCAAAAGGGGTCCAAAAATTTCTATGCAGGACCAAAGGTTTGATAATTCTCAATCATGCAGGGACAATCATAGAAATTTAGAATGACTAAGTGTAATGCAAAATATGATAACCTTGCAAAATAAGTGTGAATACCATCATGACAGGGGGATATTGCAATCCAAAGGATTTGGAGTTATTAAGAAAGGCAGTAGAACTCCAGTTGTAGGATGCATAATGTAGTTAGATAACAGTGTGAAGGAAACCTTTTAGGTACTATCCAAATCCATGGAGGCAGTCCATTGATATCATCATTATGTAATAAAGAATGTACATGGTAGTTTCAAAACTAAGTAGGGCTATTATCAAAAAATTCTCGATTTCCTTGTGGTAGTTCAAGCTTGGAATAGTCCTCTTTAAGTGATAACCATATGGAGTGTTTATAATGGCATTCTCAAGCAATATTGGTAATCATGTTGATGACAAAGTGATAGTGAGAAAAGGTAGAAATCCTATCACATGATCCTTGTTCAGGGTGATAATTCTAGGACAGTCATAGCAAAAAATTTGCTCATTGTCATAATGAAAATTATAAAATTCTAAACACAACCATCAATAGTCATCAAATGAATCAGGGATACTGCATAGACAACCACCAATTAATAGGGTCATAGGATAGGACATAATGATGATAGATAATAGTGCCAATGATCTCTGGTATATGACAACATGTTAAGGCAGTCCACATCAGGGTTGGTTACAAGAGTAAAAGTACAAACACCATACACATCCAAGAGTAGGGTTTCCAAAGTAAAAA
>VDFB02140363.1:0-10740 GCA_007258455.2 Sequoia sempervirens
TTTTGGAGATGGCCTCCCCATAGGAGCCATTTGAAATGGAGGGAAAACATAGGCTCAATGATACCCATAGATAGAGTAGGAATGAAATAAAACCTATCCTCTAGAATAGACTATACAACATACCCCAATGATTTCCCCTTAAAAAAATCCATAGGAACCTTCAAATCCATCATGAAATCAATCTCATAGCTAGCACATTAGGAACTAAGACATAAAAAGTAGGAAAATCGGACTTAGAGGCCACAAAGGATAGTAGGAGTAGTTTGGATGTGGGCAAGGCAAGAGTTCCATGAGAGGACGAGAGTGGGAGTGGAATAATCTTTTAAACAAAAAGAAAATACTGTTACTATATCTTCTTTCATGTTGATCTCACTAATATACTAGTAAATTAAACTTCAATGTATACTCAACATATAATTCAAAGATTCATAAACCTCAAATCCAATTACAACTAATCATAAGGAAAAAAAAAAATTACCTCTATAAAAATCAACTACCTTTTACAAACATTTATTAAAAAAATACTTATATATTTATTAAAAATAACCTTATAAAATACTCAAATGAAATACCAGCACAATAATTATTAAATATACAAGTTCAATTCTAAAATATCTAATAAGAATAACTGGAATAGGACAATTCTTATACCAAAACCCTTATAACCTAATTACTCTCTTTCTTTATTTTTTATTTTTAACTATGTTATCTTAGCCATTGGAAAGGTAAAAAAAAGCATGCAAAAGAATCTCCAAAACAATAAAAGTACACTCAAAAACCTCCAATATATTTATGTTCATAAACTGATCTTGTTCTTCAGATTTTCTAGGAATTACTAAAATTCTCCATCGGGCCTTCTCAATTGCATTGCAAACTGGAATAGACAAGAAAATGCATCAATAACTTCTCAGGTCTCATATCATTGCAAGCCCAAATTCCAGATGTTTGCATTATTAAAATATCCATCAACTTCTGAAGAAACTTTACAATAAAAAAAACGTTTCCTTAATAAAAGGTTTACGAGTAGTATTAACATAACAATGGTATTAATAAATTTAAATTTAATTTTTCTTTGGGTACATATTTAATTTATTTAAATATGTTTTCTTAATTTTAAAGATAAATAAATATCATAGAAAATTAGAAATATACTTTATATATTACATAAAGTAGAAAATTAGAAATATGTTTTATATATTTATTAATGAAAATTAAGATATATAGTTTCAATTATATATTGAAAATTATAATTAAACATTATTTCAATCACTTTTATAATCACAGATATCAAATTAAAACAAGAATTAAACAAATCCATTTATATAATTAAAAACTATTCAATAAAACATATTTTAAATATATATTGATTAAAATATATATATTTAGAAATTGATAATTTCAATCTCTGAACTTTTTCTTAAAATGTGTAATAACAATATTATTACCATCTATAAGTAATGTCATATATTACAAATAGCATATATAAGCTGAACCATTCCAATACACGTGAACAATATTGTTTATAGACAGAAGACATCTGCAGGAAAGCTAGATGGATAGTATCTGTAAGATTAATGTTGTATCACGCTTTATCTTCATAAATCTGTAAGATTAATGTTGTATCACGCTTTATCTTCATAAATCTGTAAGATTAATGTTATATCACGCTTAATCTTCATAAACCTGTAAAATGGATACAAGTAAATATTATTAGACATTAAATATAGACCATCTAAACACAGTAAATGTTAAATAGATCACTCATTCTCAAGAAATATGATTTCATACAAACCACTACTCATAAAATATGAAACAATAAATTTAACTAAAACATAATGCAGTTAGACTCTTATATTAATATCATACAACTGAAAAGACTCCTAGTTATAATTATTAAATGCTAGCTTCTTTTATAATATGTTTTGCTGTACATTGGTGCATTGAGTTCTATTTAACAAACAAAAAAGATGAACTTGAATTAATAAATCAGTTGCTAAAACATGCATATGTGTATGTTGAATAATAGGGAACATACATAAAACATGCATATATGTAGAACAATAGGGAACGTACATTTTTTTGTAGTCTGGCAAATTCTTGTTTGCACTGTCATGGTTGTGGGCCACTGCAGTTAAACCTGTTAACGAAGCAAAGCAGTAAATCATAGCAACCCATATGTAACTGAGTGAAGAAGATAAACATGGGAGAAATCATGATTGTAATAAATATAAAAGTACTATTCATTATACCCTAGCTGTAGATCTGGCTGTTGATAACCACTGTCCTGCAAGTTTGGTTGGCTTGGTTGCACACGAAATGCAGGCAGTGTAGCAGCCAGTTGAGGATGGTTCGGTTCTTCATGCTGGCATTGTGCACTTGAATAATAACTCTGTAGAGACTGATTTTCAAGCAGCTGGTTTACAATAAGACATGTTTACGTCTTAAGAAAACAATAATTATTTTGATCTATAACAGTTAGAATTTGGGAAAAGAAAAGTCTTGTGAAAGTATATCATTTGCATAACAGTAGTAGTAAACATCAGTGGATATTTTTCTAAGGTTTGGTTGTAAAAGAGTTTAAGATCCTATCAAAATCTATTTATCCATTAATCAAAAACAGTTAGAAGAGGAAAATAACCTACCACATGCTGGAGGTATCTGTTATCAAATTCTAGTGAAGCCTCCTACATATCCAACAAAAGAGGAGTCAAACATTTGCTTACTATTCTGTGATTAGGGTAGATCTGAAGAAAAGAGAAAGTTCACTTACCCTGTGCCTTAAGGACTCTAATTGCAATGAGATGAGCTGGTCCTGTTGGATCAGCACAAAGTACTTCATAAGCGTCTGTTGAAATTGTTTTAAAATCATAAAAAGGTGTGTTTTATCATTTAATAATATGAAAGTTTTAAAGCTTATGATATTCATGTAACGATATTTTTAGATTTTAATTGTGTGATAGTTTTACATCAACGTTTTGGATCATATTTTATGATCTATCATGAAAATGAGATACATAAAAAAATATTAAAAATGTTAGATTAAGATGCTGACACTTTCATTACAAATTTACCTTTCTTTTCCTAACCTTGGCTGTTGCACCCTCAAGTTCCTGCTCCAGTTGATGCAGGTGCTCTATAGGCAAGGAGGACAAATCTTCACCCGCTCTCTGTCTGCAAACGATTGATTTATGAGAAAAAATAGATAAATAAAATCTCCCAATAAAAAATAAAATGAAGTGTGTAATTAATTTGAAGCAGAACAAAACCTTAGTTGACTTCTAAGCCACTCATTTTCATTCTTAGCTCTTTCCACTTCGTAATAAAACATCTGCTGTTTTGGGCAGCAATGCAAACCATAAGCAATTTGAATTAGAATGTGAAATAGGGTAGGATACCAAAGATGCATAGGATGTCATAATCTTTCCTGCCTTGAAAATAGGAAAACCGGTCTATATTAATGAGAACACAATGTTAAACTGCTTGAAGGAGTTGAATATGACAGATCAATACATGATTAGGCCAATAACTAGAGGCCTACCTGTTGTTCATAGTCCCACAGGCGAGCTCCCGAGACTGTAACATATCTCTGTAAAATCTTCTTCATGCTTTTGCACTCAAAATAAAACAGGAACATATTATGTAAGACTCCATTTAGAGCTTTGTATTAGCAGAAACCCTAAACATGGTGCTCGTGACTACAAACCCTAAAAACTTAGCCTTATTTCTCATGTCTACAAAACCTAAAGGCACGTATTCCACAAGCTTTCCAGTTAAACACATATAAAACACATCATACAATAAATAAGCATTTCATTAACATTCTATAACCCCACAAATACTAACTCACATCAAGATCTGGGCCAAAAGGGATTGCAACCTAGACACAATCTATACAGTCATTTTGCAGTCTTACATCTTTTGAAACCTGAAAAAACTTTTTTTTAAATGTTTCTAAAAGTTAGATAGTAATATGTATACAGAAAAAACTACCTGCTGCTTGAATACTCAATCAATTTTCCAGTATTGGAAAAAATAATGAGAGCAACCTCTGCATCACACAATACTGAAAGTTCATGTGCTTTCTTCCTAAGTCCTCCTTTCCGCTTTGAGAATGTAACTTGTCTGTTAGTGACATTCTCAATTTTCTTGATCTCAATCTTCCCCCTTCCCATTGCTGTCAAAACACCTCAACACCCTTGTTTGATGCAGAAACAGATGATTCTCAAACAACAAAATCCACCCAAAGAAGTCATTAAACAGAAATATATCACATAGAAGAACCCAAAACTTAGGATTGGTAAAAACAATGATATCAACGGTGCAGACCCAATTCGTACATGGGCAACCCAAGCTATGCCGTCCATCCATAGATTCAGACAATCAAGGCTGTCAACATGTCCAAATAGTCCATTTTAAGAATGTACTGAACTAGTTGAAAGATCTTAAAATGGCAAGTATTGAAAGGCAACAGTACCAAAGTTACTACGTGCATTTGGTGGCCAACACTTGTCATTCAAGGGACTTCTTGGACCACCTAGTAAGTAGTTAAAAGCGTGCCTGATGGGTTTGTCTAAGTCTAATCAACTTCAAGTACTCTTAGCTTCAGAAGAAAGCACCAATCCAGCAAATCTCCGTTTTCTAGAACGGTGTACAACATTTGGAGAGAATCCTAGAATTAGCTATAGTTTTATCTCTGAATACATATTACTATCTATACACCTTGATATACCAATAACTCTGATTTTTTCCATCCATAACATCCAAACGGACTACCAATTTGAGTGTTAAAAAAAAGGAAATTCCTGTTGTGGTCAAGTATGTCTATGTTCTAAAGCTAAATTTGATAGGTCATGGTTTGAATGCGCATTTGGTAGGTCATAGTTTGAATGCACAGATAGACTTAGTTGGATTGGTTGTAATGAAGAGATAAGACTTTTAGTAAAAAGATGACTGACACCACCAACGCCTGCCATTTCCTTTGGATGGCAACAATTTCTTCAATTATCTCGGATTCAGAAATGAGCCAATTGTATAAACTACATGTTAGCGTTTAGAGAAAATGAAAAGTGGGAGAGATTTTCTGTTTTTTATATGCTTTATTCTGGCTATGGATTGTGATAATGTATCAGTTCAAAGTTTATATTTGATGGGGTTAATGCTTTGCCGTAGATACCATGCTCAGTTGCTACATATTAAGATTCTCATTCTGTGCATAGATGTGAAACGTACCAAAGGCATCCATTGTTTAGGCTTTAAATCGTATATTTGAATTTTCACAATTCATAAAATCATAAAATCGTTTTTGCTTAGATTGTGTGTTAGTTTTTCATCAATTTTTTAATTATATTTTCTTATTTATCATCAAAATGATAAGAGAATTAGGAGAAATAATTTTTTTTAAGAAAGGTTGAAATGATTAATTTAAAGTAGGAGGTATTTTCCACAGTTTGTCAAATTGTGATATTGCTATCAAGATTCAATCGTGCAGTTTTATAAGTTTTTCTCAAGATGGATATGGTGGTATAAATGAAACATATTGATATGCTTTAAAATTATGATACAATTATAAGATCATATTTCTTATTTTGTGTTTCATTTAGATCACAAATCTAGTGAAAGAGATCCTTGAGAATGATATGTCTTAGTGTCTTTTACATGGATTTTTCTAAAGATGAATATGCTAATATAAATAAAACATATATATTGTTGAAAATTAAGATATAATTATTAAACCATATTTCTTATTGGATTAATTAGATTTTTCACATTATTTAGCTACTTTTTATTTTTAATTAATTAAAATATTTGATTATTTTAAATTTTAATAAAAAAAATATATTATTTAATATATAATGTATTTAAATTAAAATAAATATCAAATTTTGTTATAAACTTATTTCTGAAGAAAATAAAATTGAAATATTTAATTTTATTTAAATGAAAATATTATATATATATAAAACATTTGTAATATTTATTCAAGTGAGTAAAAGTCATTAATTTTAATAAGTTGTAAGTTACTAGCTACTTCAAACAAAGATGAACACCAATAAGAGAACAATAAAGTATTATAAATGATTAATTGATAGTCATTGATGTTAATAAGTTGCATGTTACTAGCTACTTCAAACAAAGATGAACACCAATAAAAGAACAATCAAATATTGTAAATGATTAATTGATATTATATAATTATTTAGAATTTTAAAAATATTATTAATTAAAATAAAGTGATTAGTTTAGAAATATTTGTTTTCTTGATAAGGGGAATGATATTAATGTAGATCGTTTTTATTAATTATTTAGTATGTTTGTTAAAATATACAGAATTAAACATAAAGTTGGATTGGGCACTTGAATCTTATGGCAAACATTTATGGTTCGATTTGCAATGGTGGTGGAAATACAATTTCTAATAGTTTTTTTATTTGCGTATAGTTTTTATTATTATGTTTTTTCATCTTTGTATTTGGGTGGGGAAAACGTTCATATTTTATTCAACCCTTAGTTTGCATAGTGGATAAATTGTGTGGACATCGTTATTTGTTTGTTTTCTTTATAGGACATAATAGATGTATTTTGAACTTTATGGCATTTACCTAGATTTAGGAAGGGCGAGAGTAGGTGATATGAGTGTAGGACACTCATTACTAAAGTCAATAGTCTAGGGGATAGGAGAGAGAATGTTAAAGGTGGTTGGTAATTTCATAGTTTTTCTAGATAAGAAGATATTTGATGTTGATATGTATTTATTGTGATGAGGATTTGGTAATTTGTTAAGAAAATGGATAGTGCACTATGTAAGGGAATATGAGAAGTTGTGAAATACGACCTTTTGAGTCCTAACTAATTTATTGGTAGTAAAATATCTTGAATGTCATGTAGTCATTGAGTTGTGTCTCATTGTCTATCTTTTTTCTAGAAATATGCTTGTTGCATGAAGAGATTAACATATTTTTTGATTAATAACAAACTTTCTTCAATTGTTATCTTGAACATTTCAATGATTTTAAGGAGGGCCAGTTCGAAATTCAATATAAGATTGAAGCTATTGCTGAGGTACAACCTATTAACCTCTCTTTGTATGCTTATATGAATAATTCTACTTATTGTGAAGAATCTAAGTATAAGACTCATGTGGCTAAATAAAAAAAATGTTTGAAAAGTCAAAAGTTTAAAGAAGCTATGGTGGCACTCTCTTAGCACTCTCTCACTATAGAGAGTAATAATTGGTGTAATTTAACATGACCCATAATATTACCTAAATATATGAGAAGCTATAAATTAGTAATAATATATAGACATATGGTTCATTTATTAAATAATTGATGGATAGAAAAATTAATTTTAATAGATCTAGTATATGCATTATTATCAAAATCCATGCTTCAAATTTTTTTAAGACCTCTAAAATCTTAACCCAAATTTACTTAAAAAAAAATAAGATTTAGAACATATTTTAACCAAAAAAAAAAAAGATATTTATAAAAATATTAATAAATTCAAGAAAGAATATATATGTTAGTTATTTATTCATAATTCATAATTTTAATAAATTTAAATCATGATAAATAATAAAATAAAATATAACTAAACATTTATTATTTTAAAGAGAAGTTGTTAACATTTGATAAAATTATTTATCATTTTAAAAGATTAATATCATTATTTTATATAATATTGTGATAGTGAAATTATCATAATTATGTTTTTTCTTATTTAGTCTTAGGTTCATTTTTAAAAGAATGTCTTGATACGTATATATTGAAAAATTATGTATTTTTGTGCAAAGACACATCCCTAATTATGTTTTCTACCTCTTCATTACACATATTTATAGAAATTCATCCCTTTTTCCATCCCATATTCATATATCCCTATCTATCTTCCATATATGTCCATTTTATCAAACTTATGAATATACCCACTTCAATGTTTCTAATTTCTTCCTACATTAGTTTATCCTACTTTATGTTCAAGGTAATTTTTATGGTTGTGGGGTTAACTCTATATAGTTTATCCTACTTTATGTTCAAGGTTGTGGGGTTAACTCTATATAATTTAAGTACTTGGCCTTTTAATTTTAAAATTTCCAATCTAATTTTTGGGATAGTTCCTACATATACCCTTTACACTTATAACTAACTAAACATAAATTTGCATGATATGTTACAATATATTTATATTTGTAGTGTTCTTTTGTCAATTTTATGTCAACCATTTTTTCTTTTGTATTGCTTTGTGTTTGAAAATATTTCATAATCAGATAATACTTAATTTATTTAAGGAAAAAAATTAGATTTATCTAAGTTTGTTTCATTACATTATTTAGCACTTACTATTAATTATTTAATCCAACCACATTAAACTAGAATTTGTAGAGCATCCATACACAAACACATACTCTCTAACATATTAACATACATATAGTTTTCTTTTGGCATAATTCTTGAACCTCCTTTAGATGCAAGTGCTAGTTATTAATTAATTTGTCACATATACTCTAATATAGTTGGATAGTCTTACTCCAATTATGTTTTATAGTTTTATGAATGTGATATATATTTGAAATATTAAATTTGAAATTTAAAATTATTGAAAAATGAGAGGTTTTCTAAAATGATAATGAGAGGCAGATTATAATATTATGAACATTTTAAGGAAATTTTTTTATTTTATTTTAAATTTAACAACTATATATATATATATATATATATATATATCACACACATATGCATATAAATATCAAGAGATATGAATTTGAAGCTATTATATTTACTATATGTGTGGATACATATAAATTATTGTATTTCCATCAAATTTATAATTTCATTTGTGTTTTTCTTTAGTTTAGTTAATTATTTAATTATTTAAATTTTATAGCTTCACTCAACTTGTACATCAAATCTCCAACTATAATCAATAAATTAAAAATTATCTCAATTTAAAAAAAATTCTCGACTCAAACTTTAAAAGAGTTTTCTCATCTTTACATTTTGATATTTTTACGTGTAAATGGTTGTCAAAATTAAGGTTAAAGATAAGAGTTTTTGATAATATATTCACACCATTACATAGACCCCTTGATGCTATTGTAAAATACCTCTTGACATTAATAATAATATAATATTAAATGAAATTATTTTTTTAGTTTTGTTCACAATATCTTTCTTCCTTAATTTTTATCATTTCCTTGCATTTCTTCATAATTTTGTTCCAAGATGAAATAAACTAGCTTTGTGTCAATTTTTTTTATTTTAAGTTTTTTAGAGATATACATGTAAAACTATTAAAATAAAATATTTCTCCCCCACCCCGTGGTACTGGAGGGCATGTCACGCCAGCACCGCCGGTCACGTTAAAAAAGTTTACGAGGCGCAATGTATTACAAATAAAATAATCTAGAGAATGAAAACAAGATAAAAAATTATAAAATAAAATAAATTAAGTAATTTTAAAGTAAAATAAAATAAATTAAGTAATTTTAAAGTAAAATAAAATAACTAATTAAATAAATATGATAATTTTTAAAAAAATTAACATATAAATATATAATATTCACTATTTTTTAAAGTAAAAACCTAACAATAAAATAAAAAAATTAAATGACATATTATTCTTGCCACCTAGATTCAAAAATTAATTCAACTATTTAAATATGTATATATATATATATAAATATAATATTTGATTATTATTTGATATGACATTACTTTATATATTAAGTTGTACATCCTAAAGTAAACATCAATCGATTTATTCACACACCATCCAAAAAGGGATTCAAGTGGATGGGATCCAATAGGACTACTTACAATAACAAATGATAATTTATTGACAAAAGATTTTTAGAAACTACTTTTAGAGATTCATATTATTAAAATGGAAAGTAATTCAACTATAGTTTTGATGGATAACACCTGTTAAAATATTTTTAGATGTTTTGTTTCAAAATCTATTTTTTTAAAGTTGATAATTAAGAGATTTTAATTGTGGTTTGAATTTTTATAAATTATAAATTATAATTATATTATTTAATATAGAAATATAAAAAATATAATATAAATTAAAATATAAGTTATATAATTTAATGATAAAAGAGATATTGTAAATGTAACAAAAATATATTTATAAGTTAAATAATTGTTTTTTGCATTTTTTCATAATTTTAGAGTAAAAAGAATAAATTTAATAGATTCCTTCTTTTATCTTATAGTTGTTTTAGTCTTTTAAAAAAATATGCCATTTTGATATCTTATTTGAGAGTGATAGCATACAAGTTGATCAAACCTAGCCTAACTTTTTCAACTAGCCTTTTTATCTCTAGTGGTCTAGATAGATTTACAATCTTGACACTTTTCCTATCTAGAATGTGTACCACTATGATTCTCTCTCTTGTACATAATAGTGCAATTTCATCCACCTTTATTACTACCTATTCCCTTATTCCCTAGGTTGATCCATATCAAAATATGATAATTTAAAAGATGATTTGAGAAAATAATTTAAAATTAAACACTTAGGTATTTATTATCAAAGCCTAAGATATAATTTAGAATAAATTAAATAGGAAAATAATAATCATTTACATATAATTATAGCATAGTAAAGAGTAGTCAATTAGCATAATCAACTTAGGGACACTTCTACATCCAACTTCTGCAATTATATTGTTGTTTATTTGTAATTGCATAATCTGAAAACTAAGAACATAAGATTTGACTAGGGCATTAGGGAGAA
>VDFB02140365.1:0-25270 GCA_007258455.2 Sequoia sempervirens
AAACATACAAATTATTTTTGATGAAATAGTATCATGCATGTTATTTTCTATAAAGAGGTATATTACACGATATCCACATAAAACAAGTGGGTGGAATAAATCACACCCTAAAGTCTATGCAAGGTCACACTTTAAACAAACATATCAAAAGAGACAAAACAACGAACACTTAAATTTCTAAGCAACATGAGCTATAGATCCAACACAAGGTGGAGACAGGTGATAGTCATCATGTTTTCCTACCCATCAAGTAAGTCTTTGTCATATAGAACTGAATCCTAACTTATAATGGAATCATTTGAGACATTATATTTTGGGGTTGACCAATATTTACCTAGGAGAGGTTGTATTTGGCATTGCAAATTTATTTAATGTCTATGGTAAATTGAAGGATCATGGTTTACTGAGAACATGGTTAATTGGGCTCATTGTAAGAAGAAATTTAATTTTAAAAAAAGGTCTAATAAAACAAATTTAATAATGTAAATTCATTAAATTATTGAACTCACATGATGCAAGCTAACTTGGGAAGTTTCTATTAGTCAAATATCAGTAAGAAGCTTCTTGTAGTTGCATGTTGAGAAAAAATTTCAAGTACGAAAGAAGGTTCTAGCAAGCCTTCCTATCATTGCTATAAATAGAGGGCTTGGATAGGAGGTTATTCATCCCATATAATCTTGTATTGATTTTTATTTGAGTATGAGCATAGGATCTTGTACAAGAGCTAGGAGCTTGCACATGTATTATAATTAGTTTAGTTGTTAAATAATATACTAGTTTAGAATTTTGGAGGTTGAATTTTTCCTTATTATTTAAAAAAAAAAAAGAATATTGATATCTCATACTCTTATATAATTATGTTGATAGGCATTCCCTTAGTGAGGAGCACTAAATGAACTACATAGAATGATGATGGAGTTTAAAAGGTCTACCATAGAAAAATGACCATTTAATTTAAATAAATATATGATTGTGACATGCATGAAAAAATCAAATTTATCATGTGATCAAAATAAATTTAATGCTAAAAAAATAAACCTAATTTTTTTCATACAATAATTTTTTTAATCAAATGCATATTTTTTGGTTCAATTCTCTAGTCATGTCTTATTTGCCTCTTTACAGTCCTTTACCCACCACCCAAATTCCACCACCATTGTATAAAGATATTTTAAATCAATAGGTCATATAATGGTAACAAATACATTACTAGAACTACTAATGTCTTGTTAGCTAAGAAGTCTTCTTTTTTTTTTTGAAAATTTGAATGTTTGTATTAACCACATTAAAGGTGGTGTGGAAATGGTAAGTAGTGTGGAGATAATTGGGGGGATGATAAGCTTGAGAAGTGAATCTTTGACTAAGGCCTTTTCTTTCCTAATCATTCCTCTAAAGGCATAATGAAACATTGTAATCTAAATGAAAACATAAAACACTAAATGAAACCTTAAACTAAAGAAATTGAACTAAATTTAAATAAACAAAATCCTTCAGTGCTGTCCCATTTTTCTCTATCCACAGAGATTCTTTTGAAGCTTTTTGGCTCTCAGATTGTGTAAGCTTCTCCAAATGGCTGTTGCAGAACGAGTATGCAAAGGAAAACTATTCTATATGTTGGTGAAGATGGAATTGTTGATACAGATATGGACAGGGGCTATGATTATGCACAGGGGCTGTGAATGATATGTATCATGGTTCTACTGCTATTATGCTATGATTATATGCTATTGCTATGAAAATGCTCTATGAATGCTAATGCTACTTGCAATTTGCCTATAATTTACTTGCTTAAAATTCTATATGATTTTGGAGCTCCCGGCAGCTGTATTTATAGATTTTTTTGTAGGCTCCATCCCGGCTGGCAAGAATCTACGGCTATGAATTTGTCTGGTAAATTTGAATGGTGAGAGATTGAGAGGTTGAGAAGAAAATGGGGGAGGTTGAGAGGTTGGAGAGAAGGATGGAATCATGTCTTCAACCCACGGGAACAAACCTGCACAGGAACAGAAGAAATTTAATTTTCTGTTTTGGTAGTTTGTTTCCCGGGAGTTGAAGATAAATCCCAAATTAAATAAATATTTAAATTTATTTAATTTTATTTATTACTTTTGATATTTGATATTTGATTTTTGAAAACTATAGAAGAATTAATTAAATATTTTGTAATATTTAATCATGATGTGGCTTTAGAAGATTTTTGAAATATTTAGAAGAATTTAATTAAATATTTTTTGGAAATATTTAATTATGAATAGATTTTTGAATTGAATTGGAGGAATTTTGAAATGATTTAAAAATGAATATTAGATTAGAGGAAATAATCAAATATTTTGGAATATTTAATTACAAATGATATTTAGAAGAATTATAATATTTTAATCTTTTATTTGAATAAAATATTCAAACTAAGATTATATGATAATTAATATAAATCAATTGTAACATTTATTTAATTAATTAAGAAATGAATATGAAAAGGTGATTAAATATTTAATCGAAATGAAATCATGAACAATATAAATAAATTATTTAAATTTATTTATATGTAGATAGAATCAAAAGATTTTAATTAAATATTAAAAATATTTAATTAATTACCAGACAATGTGATATGACCATTTTTAAGTGTATACATTTTTCCCCTCTTTGAAGTGATGTGTTTTACGCATTACTTCAAAGAATTTTGAAATTTTGCCCCAAATATTGATTTGAAATGTTGATAGATGTATGTGTATGCCCCCGCGAACGATGAATCGATATTTGAATTTTTTTTTTTTTGAATTTTTGAATTTTGATGATTTTAAAGATATCGATTTATCGTTTGAAACTTATGATATGAAGAAATTGCCCTGATAAGATATGAAATGAAAATTTGATGAAGAAATTGCCCCTAGGATGTGAAAATATGATAAAAATGCCCCAATTTTACCATTATATAGGTTAAAAATGTCATTTTCCATGTCATTTTCAATTTTAACCTAGTAAAATTTCCAAATATTGAGCTCTGAGTGGATAATCATGGCACTTCCAGTTCACCTGCACCGTTTCGAGTGTATCCGATGTCATCAGCGTCCAGCGCACTACGGACCTCCGGTATGTGTCTCGCAAATTCCTGTCTTTCAAAAATTTTGTTTTTGCGCACGTTTCTAATGTTTTTTTATAGAAGTTTATGAGTTTTAGCGCTATTAAGGTTTTTCATAGCGCAATCAATAATTTTCATAGCGCGTTTAATACTGTAGCGCCCTTAAGGCGTATCGTAGCGCATTTGAAATTTTCCATCGCGCATACAATGTCGTAGCGCCCGTGAACTATTTCGTAGCGCATATGATATGTATTGTAGCGCTATTGATTTCTTAGCGCACTTGAAACTTATTACAGCGCTTTTGATATGTCTTGTAGCGCAAAATATTTCATAGCGCATATGATAAGTTTTGTAGCGCTCTTGATTGATTCTGTAGCGCAAAAGTTTCTTTAGCGCTGATAAGGAATTTTGTAGCGCCCACAATTAGTTCTGTAGCGCTTTTTGTTCCACATGATAAATTTGTTTCCCAAATTGTTGGAGAACAAATAGTAGCTGATAAATTTTCTTTTAAAGTTGTTAAAAACAAATAGGATAGATAAGTTTTCTCCTAAAGTTGTTAGAAAGAAACTTGATGTTGATTATTTGCGTTCCATGATGATGAAAAACAAATAATTTGATTGATTCATTTTAGATTGATACGTTAAGATGATTTGATATTGATGTTGTTTTGATGATGTATGTGAACAGGAGAGACTAGGTGTCTTGCAGGTACGAGAGACTTTCCCGAGCACATGGTCATTGATTCCTCATTTATTAGTCTGATAGAGATGTGATCGATGCTTGTGGTTTGACTTCATTACTTGATATGCCCGAGGTTCGCCTCAATAGGGCTCTATTGACAGCACTTGCAGAGAGGTGGCATAGCGACACCAACACCTTTCATTTACCGACCGACGAGATTACAGTGACTCTCGAGGACGTATATCGCATCCTACGGATCCCAGTGATGGGAGAGATTGTTGTTTTTGACAGACGAGAGGCTGGAGGTACTCTTGCTTTGAGACGGATATTTAGAGATACTCAGATAGCCGGATACTTCATCCCATGGGGTGAGATTACAGATAGCTATCCACCTTTACCAGCTGTGCTTGCAGGATTCATTGGAGGTGTGTTGTGCCCCGACCATAGGTCGAAGGGGTTCGCGATCGGATGGGGTCGTGTCTTAGAGAGCATGGTGATGCAGGGCACACGATATGCATGGGGTACCTGTATGCTAGCCCACCTATATGACGAGCTACATCACATCGTATATGGTAGAGGCCGGAGTTTTGCGGTTGGATGCTCATTACTACAGATATGGGCATGGGAACATTTTGCAGTGTTATGTCCATTGACTCGAGGAGAGCGACCAGCTAGTCGAGCATACAGATGGAGATATTCACATATTATTGCTCAGCCTAGACTGGGCAAACTAGTGTATTGGCAGCGGCTGTTAGATAGTTTGGACACAGTATGTTGGAGGCCATATTTGGATTGTGAGCCATGGCCAGAGGATGTGAGGGAGATGCCTTTTGTATGCACTTCCAGATTTTTGATTGGACGGACCACATGGATCTTGGAGAGATTTCTTGCTGGACGTGTATTGCGACAGTTTGGTCGGACTCAGGGTATGCCTGTTGGTTCAGCTATTTATGCACGGCGACAGGCAGAGCTTGTAGTGTGGGGCCCATGGATCTCTTATGATCACGTGATTGGCGAGTTTATCGGTTGGTGCACGGATGTACAAGGATTACGGCGGATGTTCACGGATGCGGGGTGACACGGAGTATAATGCGCGATTATGTTTACAACATCCTCCTCTCATTAATGTTTGATCCACGAGTAGAGGTACAATAAAATCTGTCATTGGACCGAGGCGTCGTGAGACTTCGGGGAAGTCGGTGATGGCGATTCGGAAGGGCGGTGATGATAGATGAGGGAGGATAGTGGGGAGATGATATTTCGGATGGAGATGATGATGGTGATGATATTGGGGTGGCGGGGGAGAGTAGAGGGCAAAGCGAGAGGTGGACCGCGGTTGAGCATCTGACCCATCCCGTCGATTGAATCCGGCAATGGCCGAGTGGAATATCTTCTGGAAACCTGATCTGAGCTTCACCGAGGCTCTGACTATCACGAACGAGCCTTGATTTCCGCAGTTGCAAGGTAGGTAGGCCGATCCAACTACCGAGAGAGATCGGCTAGGCAGTAGGGGTGAGCAGGCCATTGCCTTAGCAGATAGCCTACAGAGAGTGGCAGGTAGCACTTTGCTAGGTGATATGATGAGAGAGGTTACGAGGGCTACTCGAGAGGTAGAGTTTTATCGCACTAGATATCATGATGCAGTCCCAGCTGAGCAGAGAGAGAGCTACACTCAGTCACGATCTACTCATGGTCGCTCTCGTACTACCAGCAGGGGTGTGACACAGCCATTACCTCCTAGAGGGCCACCAGGGTCAGGCGGAGCAGGTCCATCAGGGGCAGGTGATACAGGTCCATCAGGGGCAGGTGGTACAGGTCCTAGGCCAGCTCCATCACAGGATAGCTCTGCCTAGTGCATTATATATGATCTCTTTTATGATATTCTGTTGAGACATTTTGTATACACCGTGAGATGATCACATTTTTGATGATATTATATCATTTGTAGTTTGACATCCTTGTACATTTTGACATTCATTTTTGAAATATATGAAATGCAGTGATGATTTTACATGATATATATATATATGATGTGAACTATATGATGGCTTCATGATTTATGATTATTTATATACATGATGGTATGAGATAAATGAATGTATGATGTTTATGATAGATGATTGTCTAATGCAATAATGTATGAAATAATGTTTTGTGAATGTCAAAATATACTCAGTCATATTTGAAAAGATATAAATCTTTGATTCTTTGCCAACTTTTAGGAATCTATGAATGCAAGATGCAAATTCTAATCATGAATGCAATCTATACTAACCATGCAGGACATTCATACAATATTGCCATTTGGAGAGCTTATTCATGCTTTTTATATCATCATAGAGCTTTAAAATGTTGAAAGTTAATACAAGCATCAAAGGGTATGTTAGCACCAGTGATGACCTGAGTATTGCTTTCATGATTTTTAATATAGCAAGTTAATACAAGCATCTAGGTATAATTGAACCAAGATGACCTGAGTATTGCTTGCATAAACAGACAAGAGTTAACCCTTTTCCCATGCAAATTCCGAAATGTCATCCATGATCTATAGTAGAGCATGTCTCGCGACCAAATTGCATAGTACTAATGATTTCCTCACAAACAGAAGACAAAAAAAATCATACTCCTTCCTTGCTTTTCTAGTTGATTACATCATCCAGTTACTCGAGGAGATGATAGAAAATCAAACAACCATTCAAATCCGGCTTAAGGCATTTCAAACATTTATTCAGATTAAGATCATCCAATTTGGTTATCATCATTGATATTCTCACTTCGATAGTTGTTTGGATCATGTTATTGGCATAAACATGTTTGTGATTGAGTTGATTTGACAATGTTCGTTTTGTTTTGTCAAGCTGTTACTTGTCTGCTTGTGATATTTTGAAAGCTCGTTGCCCCTCTCTTGTATTTTTCTGCGTTTTTCCCCCAATGTAAACACAACCTAAAGATAAAAGATATGTACAAATTTCATCAAGCCATGATGAAACCTAAAGATTCCCACTACATGGTATGGATAATGAAAGATATTTACAGATGATAGACGTGGATGAATGATGCCTAAAGTGAAAATAAGACATAAACTAATAAATGGAGGAGCCCATTTCAATCACAAGTAGCGCTTGTTTGCTAAGTTTTCACCACTTGTTTTTATTGCACTTTTTCAAGATTTTTCTGATTTTTTTGATTTTTTCAGGACTTTTTATGATTTTTTTGATTTTTAGGGACTTTTATGATTTTTTTATTTTTTGGGACTTTTATGATTTTTTTTAAATTTTTTAGGACTTTTGTGATTTTTTTGATTTTTAGGACTTTTTATACATAGAACTTCTTGAGATGAATACTATTGATTAGCTCTTCAAACAGGTCCCCCTCTGATGTGGATAACTAATATGCTCCAGAACCATATGCTGCTACAATAACAAATGGACCAAGCCAATTAGGTTCAAATTTGCCTTTCTTTTCTCTATCTTGCTGATTACGTGGATTTTCCCTCAAAACTAAGTCACCCACTTGAAATGCCCGTGGTTTAACTCTGTGGTTATAACTACGAGACATGACTTGGTGATAACCTTTCAAGTGATCAGCTGTATGTTGGCGTCTTTCATCTAACAGTTCGAGTTCTTGAAGGCGAGAAACTCAGTAGTCTTCATCACTTATGAATCCCTTAAGTGAAACCCTAAGCGAAGGTATTTCAACTTCCAATGGTAAGATCGCTTCTGCCCCATAGACTAAAGCATATGGTGTAGCTCCTGTTGGTGTGCGAATACTAGTTCTATATGCCCACAAAGCTGGGTTGAGTTGAACATGCCAATCACGTCCAACATCATTTACTATCTTCTTCAATATCTTCAAAATGGTTTTGTTAGAAGCTTCTTCTTGACCATTACCCTGTGGATAATAAGGTGTAGAATACCTATGTTGGATATGAAATCTTTCACAAAGTTCATCAACATCCTGATTCTTAAAAGGTCTTCCATTATCAGTAACAATAGAATTAGGAATTCCATATCTACAAATAATGTAATTCAAGATAAATGAAGATATTTGTTTACCAGTCACTGTTGTTAGAGGAACAGCCTCAATCCATTTTGTAAAATACTCAGTAGCTGTGATGATAAACTTATGACCATTTGACGATGAAGGATGTATTTTACCAACAAGATCTAATCCCCACTGAGAAAAAGGCCATGTTGAAATAAAAGGCTACAATTCTTGTGCAGGTGCATGAATAAGATTCCCATGGATCTGGCATTTAGAACACTTCTTAACAAAAGTAAAAGAATCTTGCTCCATGGTAGGCCAATAGTATCCCATTCTGACAAGTTTCTTCGCTAAGGTCAAACCACTTGAGTGAGTTCCACAAATGCCACCGTGAACCTCTTGTAAGGCTTTTTCAGATTCGTCACGTTCAAGACATCTAAGGAGTGTACCATCAAGACCACGTCTATAAAGGATATTGGCAATTAAGGTATAACGGGATGATTGGCGTATGAAATTCCATTTTTGGTTTCGGGATAAATCTAAAGGCAAGATGTTATCTTTTAAATAGGTATAAGTTTTGCCATATAAAGGTGAATCTAAACCGGTTAAATGACATATAACTTGGTTTTCAGGATTATCATATGCAGGAGAAAACAATTGTTCCACCAAGAATTCATACTTGGTTTGATCTTCTGATATTTGTAATAAAGAAGCAATGGTAGCCATTGCATCTACAGCTTTATTGTCAATTCTTGATATTTGTGAAAACTTGATTGACACAAAATATTTCTTATAATCATCCACCATGTTTTTGTATGGTAGCAACTTATCATCTTTGGTTTGATAGTCATCATTAACTTGATTAATGATAAGTTGTGAATCACCATAAACTTCCAGCTCTGTAATTTGCCATTCCAAAGCTATCTTTAATCCTATGAGTAATGCCTCATATTCTACTATGTTATTTGTGCAAGGAAACATCAACCGATATGATCGTGAGATGGTATGTCCTTTAGGTGTAACAAAAAGAATCCCTGCCCCCGAGCCATATTGTGTATAAGATCCATCAAAGTACAATGCCCACGGTCTCTGATTTTTTGTTGTAAAGAAATCTGCATCAGGAAACTCAATATGCATTGGATTGTCTTCTTGTAAAGGAGCTTCAGCTAACTGATCTGCAATGACCTGTCCTTTAATCGCTTTTTGATCTACATAGTGAATATCAAACTCACTTAAGATCATTACCCATTTTGCAAGTCTTCCTGTTAAAGTGGCTCTGCTTAATAGGTATTTCAATGGATCTATCTTTGTTATCAGCTTAACTGTATGAGTCAACATATAATGTCACCACTTTTGAGAAGCAAACACTACTGCAAGACAGGCTTTTTCAATGAAACTGTAATTTAACTCATGTCTTGTTAAGGTTCTACTGATATAATATATAGCCCTTTCTTTACCTGTAGAGTCTTCTTGTGCTAGCAATGCACCCAAAGATACTTCTGTTGCTGAAATATAAAGTATAAGCGGCTCTCCTGGAATAGGCGGAATTAGAACTGGTGGATGTGTAAGATATTGCTTAATCTGATTGAATGTTGCTTCACATTTGTCATCCCATTTAAATGGAACATTTTTATGCAATAGATGTGTGAATGGCAAGCTTTTGTCTACCAGTTGAGCTATAAACCTTCTGATGGACTGTAATCTTCCTTGCAAGGATCTTAATTGACTAATATTTCGTGGTGGAGGAATGTCCATTATAGCTTGTACCTTTTCTGGATCAACTTCTATACCCTTTTCTGAAACAATGTACCCTAGGAGTTTTCCAGATGTAACACCGAAGACACATTTCTTTGGATTCAGTCGAACATTGAATTTTTCCATTCTGACAAAGATTTTTGACAATATTTCAAGGTGTTCATCTCATGTATGAGATTTAGCAAGTAAATCGTCAACATAATCTTCCATGAATGTATGCATCATATCATGAAAAATAGTTGTCATTGCTCTTTGATAAGTAGCTCCAACATTCTTTAACCCGAATGGCATTACATTCCAGCAATAAGTACCCCAAGGACATGTGAACGCTGTTTTATCTTGATCTTCTGGTGTAATTTTTATCTGGTTGTATCCTGAGAATCCATCCATTAATGAATACATTGCATGACCAGCAGTTAAGTCAACAATCAAATCTATGTTAGGTAAAGGAAAATCATCTTTAGGGCATGCTTTATTTAAATCCCTGAAATATGTACAAACTCTGATCCTTCCATCTGGCTTTGAAACATGTACAATGTTTGAAATCCATTATGCATAGTCAATAGTTCGAATGAATCCAACATCTAAAAGCTTCTTTAATTCTTCCTTGACCAATAATGCAACATGTGGATGCATCTTTCTGAGTTTTTGCTTTACAGGTTTTATCCCAGGTTTGATAGATAAATGATGCATTATCAGATTAGGATCTAACTTTCCCCAGCATATGGAAGGCCTTATGACCGAACTCGAAGTTAATTTAGATTATCAGCCAAGAATTGCATGAATTTACGGACTTCTTCAAAGTACATTGTGATCTCTTCCAATTTGCAAACTTTTTGAAACTTTTCGATGTACTTATGTTGATTAGGGTCGTTAGTTCAAAGAAATCAAAATGAAGATCTTTCATGATAATACTTAGAGGAAGAGTGTCAAGTTTCTCATCCTTTAGTGCCTCAGAAAGGTTTTCACTGTCAGATTCGCTCTTTATTTTTCTCTTGTTTTGATCTATCACTGCCTTTTTTCGGTTTTCATCAATAGATCCATCTTTTATTTCATTTATTTTGCAGCTAAGAGACTTGACACTTTCCTTGTCAAAATCATGAGTATAAGATTCTTGAATGAAACAATTGTTTTCTTCATTTGAGGAACAAAGGAAAGTTATAACATCTTCATCATTACTAAATGTAGGAATATGGATAGGTGCATCAATGTCCCAATCTATAAGTTCTGGATAAACTAAAGGCATAGGATCATTAGGTTGGGTAAGGTCTTGTATTGTCAAAGTCATGATATGGTTGTCATCCTCATGGTAAACAAGGTCTGTGATGGTATTCTCCTGTTGATTATCCATCTCGTTAGAATCTGATTCTTCCTCACTTGAGTCATGATAGCTTTGTAAAACATAATCGAGTGGAGGCCTTGAACCTTCTCCTTGTATAAGAACAGGTGCATATTTATGTATAGTATCAATTTGTTTATCCCTCCAGAATTCATCATTATAAATGGTGTCCCATTCATATTCATTAGAATCAGTATCTGAACTATTTTGCAATTGGAAAACTGATTCATGAGATTTATCTGACACAGATTCTCCTTTATGAACTAATGATGTCTGCTGTGAAGTAAGTTCTTCTTTATCTTTACCATATCCAAGTCCTGTTTTATCACTTGAATGCTTTGAAATAGGCTGAATTGGTTCCACAATTCCTTCTCTTCATTTCCCTATAGGACCATTCCCTTCATAACCCATCTTTTGCATAATAGCGTACCCTTTACCATATTGTTCTTTAGGTAACTTAATGTGTAAGAGAGATTCTTCTTCATCTTTGTATAGCCAATTTAAGATGTCCCTATCTTCAGCTTCTTCTTCAGTGGTATTAGCTCTAATGAATTTTCCATCAAACTTTGTGATTGGCACGGAAGTTTGAGATGTAGAAGGAGTCACAATCTTTTGATTTGGTAAACCATGTGATCTTGGAGAAGGAGGTAAAGTAGAAAGAGATAGTGAATATTCACCTACCCCTTTGTCTTTAAACTTCAGCTTATTATCAAGATTCTTTGTCAATTCTTGCAATTGGACTTGTAGATTGGAAGAAGAAACAACAAGAGCTTCTCTATTGTGTGGCACAAAGACATCTTGACTCACCCTAAGATTGGAACAAGTTTGGGTACTATTGTAATCAGCTTGTATAGTTATTTCTTGTCCATCATATGGAAACTTGATACATTGATCATATGTTGATGGTACGGCTTGCATATCATGGATCCACGGACGACCCAAAAGTATGTTATAAGACAGATCTCGATCTAGAACCTGACAAAAAGTATTCTTCACAACAGGTCCCACTCTGATAGGTAGCAATATTAATCCCTTAGAAGCTCTTTCTTCATCATCATATGCCTTAATGGTTATCTTCCTTCGTGAATCAATTTCATTTTATGAAATTCCTAAGGCATTTATCAATTTTAAGGTACAAATATTCAAACCGGCTCCTCCATCTATTAAGACACGTCTAATTCGATGTTTATGAATCATGACTTCAAGATAAAGCGATGAATTATGTGGATGTGTCATGGAGGCATCATCTTTGTCAGAAAATGAAAGACAAGTGGGGGAAGACAAATGTCCCACCATGGCTTGAAATTTGTTTGCATCTAGATCAGTATCAACAGTTGTGTTCACAAGCGCTTCTTCTAAAATATTTTTGTGTATAGGGGATATTTTAAGAAGTTCAAGAATAGAAATTTGAGCTGATGTTGTTCTCAATTGATCAACCAGATTATATTGAGTTGGAGAAGAAATAGTTGTTTTAGACGAACTTCCTTTTAAAACAACCTTTAGCGACTCTTATTTGTTGCATTCTTTGTTGATATTCTGTTTTCGCTAATTTTGATAGCATTAAATCCGATTATCATCACGCCAATGTAGGATTATATTCAGAAATGGCTTCAAACGTATGTATGCTTTGAAACTTTGGTATCAAGTGAACCCACACTTTTGGTGGTTGGCAAAGGATGTTTTCGTACTTGATGGTGTGTTGTTATGATGCTTCCTCAATTGTAAATATTTTCCAGCTATCAATTAAATCTTGGCATGCTTCGTTTTTAAAGCTTGAGCGTTGTTTTGTTCTATGACCCAACTTTACATTCGATGATAATTGCAATATGGGTCATTCCATGATGGTGGTTTTAACTTCGTAATCGCAAATACTTTAGCTATTGGTGGTAAAGGTGACATATTCATCGAGAGTTTCCATGAAGCCCGATTCAAGAGATTATTTAGCTGATAAAAGTACCTTGATTTTAGAAAGAATGAAGGTCTAGATGGATTTGATATTTGGGCATTGCCAAGATTATTATTCAAATTACCATGATTTTGATTGGTATTTTGATTGGTCATGTTCTCTTGCTTGGAAATTTGTCCTTGTTGATTGTTGTTTCCTTGTTGAATTGTATTTCCTTGTGAATTGTTTCTTGGAGCACTTGATAGATTGAAAATGGATGGTCTTGTTCATAAATTATTTGCATCCACTATACCATCATTAACAACATTTTTGTTTCTATTCCAAAACCTTGTTTTATCGTTGTTTTGATTTGATGTACTTGGATTATCAAGTTTTATCACTCCCCTTTTAACCAAGGCCCCTTCAATAGTGATTGCATTTTCAATCAGTTTTTCAAAGTTATGAGGACAATGAAGATTAAGCCTATAGCTTAATTCTGGATCAAGACTATTGATAAAAATATCCATCTTTTCCTTTTCAGGAATAGGACAAGAATATCGTGCAAATAATCTTCTCCATCTTTGTAAAAATGTAGTAAAGGGTTCTCCTACTTTTTGTTTTACTTTACAAAGATCAAGCATTGTTATTTGATGTTGAATATTGTAGGAGTATTGTGAGATAAATTGATTTATCAACTCCTCAAAAGTTTTGATAGGTGGAGTAATTTTTGAAAGCCACTCCATGGATTGTACAGGTAAACTTCATGGAAATAATCGCATTAAGTAAGTATCATCATAGGCGAATTCAAGACTCATGTTTCGGAAATCCCTAACATGGTCTATGGGATCAATTTTTCCATTATACCTATCATACTTAGGAATTTCGCAATGTTTTGGAAATGGGATCATTTGAAGACTCCTATCAAATGGATAAGGAGATATGTCTTCCAAAACATATTTCTTTGTTGTACCTCCTTGCATTTCCTTTATTTTCCCTTGTAATTCTTTTATCTGTTGGTTAAGAGCACTAAAGTCATTAGGAGGATTTTCAGGATTTTGTTTAATCCCCTCTATGTCAAAGGTGTGAGGCAACTTAGCTCCTTGATTAGCTAATGTAAGAAAATATTTTTCTTTGTTACGTTCTAGGATTCTCTCCATAAGAGTATGGAATTGAGGATCTTGTTCTACTTCTTGAAGCTTTTCTTCCGTTATCTCATCAAGATTAAATGTTTCCTCTTCTTTTTCATTTCGATCACCCATTTTACTAGTTGTAGTTTCTCCCTCGTCTTTTTCCATTTGTTTTTGAGATCTTGTGAGAACAGGCATAGATTTTACTCCAAATTTTACTTACTTTTGATCAAAAGAGTGAAATAGTGCAATTGATGTGGTATGTATAAAAGTCAGAATAGAATGAAAATTCTATGACTTATACGAAATTTTCTAATCTTATAGCTTGTGTTGTTCCCTAAGTGAAAGGATGAAAATCCTATTAATGGGAATATAAGCAAAAGATCAAGAAAATGATAATTTTTGCACTTTATGAAGTTTTGATCATGGCTTTGTAAAAAGATGGATTTAATGATAGATGCCTAATGTTTTCTAAGTTCTCTATTGTAAGATTTGATTTGGACGAGTAGAATATTCGATTGCTGGCTGGGGAATATAACTAAAACGGATGCGTTGACTATGGTTATGCCTTTGAGAAAGGGCTCTTCTTTGAAAATAAGCTTGTGAATACAAGGGCTCTATGGCATAATCATCTGAAAGACCTCTAACACAATCATGATACCTATGAAGAAAAGTTCTATATTTAAGTAAAACTTTTCGACTTTGATATAAGAATTGTTGTTTCTTCAATAATTTCTTGTGGTTGAGAGGTTTCTTTGGCTTCTTAATCCTTTTGGAAACGGATTTCTTTACAAATTTTGTAGATTTCCAATCTCGTAACATGAGATTGATCAATATGATAATGAGTGTTTTGGATGATCTTTATCTAAATTAATGTAATGAAAACACATCAAACAAGTTAAAAACGTTTGTTTTAAGTCCTATTCTAAACATCAAGTGTGTAACCAAAATGTTTTTCAAAAATTGTTTTAACAGGTTTTACACATGACAAGCACTTCAAATAGACTCACTCTTAGTTCTCAAGTAGGTCATCATAGCAATCAACAGCCCACATCTTAGAACTGCGTCGACTCACACAGCCATGTCACCCCCGAAAGGGCGCCCGTGTTTTTGTCTTTTCCAGGTGCGTACTCAGAGTGACGGAAGTAGATACCAGATCCCCTGAGCAAACAATCCTTGGCAGTTATATGGTGAGTATCTTGGGGGTAGATTCTTCCCTCCCCTGCACTGTGATTGAAACAATGTTCGGAAACTGACTCGGTTAGTTACTACACTAGGTTCGTAGTAAGGATTTCCGTTCGGTGCAGCAAATGATAGACTCCCTCGAGAGACCTCCCTACCTTTAGAACAAAGGCCTTGGGGATGGTTATCAATGCACACTACCGTCAAAAGAGGGTTTCCCCAATTTTGCTTTAAATTTTATAGTGGGGTGGAATAGCCTGGCTTTGGCTTGAACCACTTGAGTCATTCCTCTTGGGTGAGTACTTTTTCCCACAAGAGCAGGCTCTCTACAAGGTTTTAACAAAGTTTAAAGATGCATAAAAATAAATAAGTGAGTTTGGCATTTTGATCACCCAGTTAAGGGGAGAGCATAGGCCTATCACTGAGAACAAAGCAAACACTAGGTTCAATTGTTAAGCACCAAAATAAAAATTTTCTAACTAAGTGAAGATGTTGCTTCACATAACAAGAAAATTCAATTTTAAACCCAAATTGAAAGATGAAGTGTCTATCCTAGGATTGGTTAATTTTATGCTTTTAGATGACTACCCTAGGATTGATAAATTTTATGCTTTAGATGGCTACCCTAGGATTGATAAATTTTATGCTTTAGATGTCTACCCTAGGATTGATAAATTTTTTTTTTTTAATTTTTAATTTTTAATAACTGTCCGCGGCTGCGTCGGAGTCAGTTAAACTAAACTAAAGTTACAGATTACAAATTACAGTCTTCTAAAAATTTGCAGCGAAACAAATTACGGTATCCGCGGCAATACGAGGCTAAAAGCGGTCTTCACGAGTGAAGCGATCTTCCGCGAGCTAAAGCAGTCTTCCGCGGTGGCTTGAACTTCACGGGTCTTTGAAACATACTTCCGCAGTATTTGAAACATACTTCGCGGTATTTGAAACGCTGCCTTATACTTCACGGGCGCTAAGCTGGAAGTGTGCTTCAAAAAGCGTGTAGATGGCTATTCGCTGTTTTCTATAACTTTGTCAAAAAACTGCAAACAAAACATTAAAAGGGGCATAGGCCCCGATGGCGCCAAAATATTGTATATGTAGTGTAATCTGGCGAAAACATAAAACACTAAATGGAAACCTTAAACTAAAGAAATTGAACTAAATTTAAAATAAACAAAATCCTTCTTTAGTGCCATCCCATTTTCTCTATCCACGGAAGATTCTTTTGAAGCTTTTAGGCTCTCAGTTATTAACTTCTCCAAATGGGTACAGCGAGCAATTGCAAAGGAAAACTATTCTATATGATGATGTTGGTGAAGATGGAATTGTTGATCACAGGATATGGGCGGGGGGCTATGATTATGCCCGCGTTTGCATGAATGATATATACATCATGATTCTACTATTATTCCTATGATTCTATGCTATTGCTATGAAAATGCTCTATGAATGCTAATGCTACTTGCAATTTGCCTATAGTTTACTTGCTTAAAATTCTATATGATTTTGGAGCTCCCGGCAGCTGTATTTATAGATTTTTTGCAGGCTCCATCCCTGCTGGCAAGAATCTACGGCTATGAATTTGTCTGGTAAATTTGAATGGTGAGAGATTGAGAGGTTGAGAAGAAAATGGGGGAGGTTGAGAGGTTGGAGAGAAGGATGGAATCCTGTCTTTTAATACGAGTTAAACACACTTGCGAAGCAATTTGGTACTACGTTTTGGCGGGTTGTTCCAGTTGAATAAATCCCAAATTAAATAAATATTTTAAATTTATTTAATTTTATTTAATACTTTGATATTTGATTTTTGATTTTTAGAAAACTATAGAAGAATTAATTAAATATTTTGTAATATTTAATCCTTGATGTAGCTTTAGAGATTTTTGAAATATTTTGAAAGAATTTTAATTAAATATTTTGTAATGTTAATTATGAATAGATTTTGAATTGAATTGGAGAGGAATTTTGAAATGATTTAAAATGAATATTAGATTAGAGGAAATAATCAAAATATTTTTGGAATATTTAATTACAAATGATATTTAGAAGAATTATAATATTTTAATCTCTTTTATTTGAATAAAATATTCAAACTAAGATTATGATAATTAATATAAATAAATTGTAACATTTATTTAATTATGCATTAGGAAATGAATATGAAAGGTGATTAAATATTTAATCAAAATGAAATCATGAACAATATAAATAAATTATTTAAATTTATTTATATGTGAATAGAATCAAAAGATTTTAATTAAATATTAAAATATTTAATTAATTGCAGAACAAATGTGATATGACCATTTTTAAGACATATCTGAGGGACACGTACTTTATGACCATGTTGCTCCATTTGTAGCCTAGGCTAACAATGGAGCCATCAATTCTATCCAATAGAGGGTGGATGAGATTGAAATTTAAGAACATCCACGGTCAAGGGTACTTTCTTGTCTACTTTGTTCTTGCTAATACACACCTTAAACACCAATTTTACTCATATGCATCCCCTATCATCTAGATCTCACATAAAAAAAGGTCAAAAAAGATTGAATAGAAGTGATTTTTTACTTCCTTTGCCTCATGTTATAAATTATTGTCATGAATTTCATTCTAACATGGTAAACCCCCCTCTTTTTCTTAACTTCTTTATTTATCATGTGGCCTTACAAAGGATCTATGGATCACTCAACATCCTTGTTCAATATTAAATTTATTTCAATAATATTTTGAAAGCTACTCCCATCTTCATGTTGAGGTGAATTTAGACTATAGTTTAGGGATGAAAAGTGAACTAAATTTATACAAATTTTCATGGTACCATTTTATCAATCCCCATTATACTTGGACTACAACTTGTATACTTGTGTAAGTTTGGAAGAAATATTTATTAGGTGTTAACAAGATCTTGGAAATGAGACCATTGTCTTTGGTTTTACCGATATAATATTTTCTCATTGTAAATTTTAAAGTATTAACATCGAATTCACTTGACCCATGTTAATTCTTCTTCCATTTCTATGTTGTGAAATACATATCAAGGTCTCCTAACTCTTGGATGTTATTGATATTATCTATATTGATTGTATGACTACAACTATCATACCTCTAGAATAATTTTCTTTCAATACTCATGTAATTTTATATGTTTATACTTTCACTAGAGTGAGGACACATCAACAGTGAGCTATTGTTAGATTTGGGTCCTAATTCCAATTTCTATAAGTTTAACTACTTTGACTTCATCTACTATCCCTTTCTTTTTAAAATAAGATGCTTGTATATAGTGAGCCACTGATGTGGGTCTTGATTCCAAGCTTCTACCTCTATAGGTATAACTACTAACAACTTCATCTTTTGTCCCTCCCTATTTCTTTCAAGAAGAAACTTGTTTGAACATGATTATTTTATCCAAGTAGATATAAAACCCATCGAACTCATAATCACATTGCACCGGGCACTTCTATTTTTTTTTCTCCAATTAAATTTGCATCTCCTTTGTTTTTATAGTTCATTTTTTTCTTTATCTTGATGAACATATTCACCAAAAAATTGATATAGATCTAGCAAGCCTTAGTGTTAACTAAATAATTATATTTATAAGTCACTTGGACATGTTTACAATAACAAACACATAAAATTAAATGATTATAAATCAATTAGGAGTGATTTTCTCATTAGGCTATGTTGATTGTTGATTTTGATTAGTGATTGTCTGGATGTTTTCTTTGAAAAATTAATATGTTTCTTTCAAAATTTAAATGTATATCAAAATATATGATTTAAATTAGGAGATGAAAAAATTCTTGCTCTATAAATTCTCTTCCTCCTAATTAGAAGGAATGTACCAATACAAGGAATACCAAATTTGTTGTGAATTTTGGATGCAAAGTCAAATTTATTTGAGAATATTCTAATTACTCTACCAATCACTAACAACCCATGTAAAACTACGTGGTAGACCTTCCTCCTCCATGTGATAAATTTTTCTTTCTATTATTTTTAGATTATTTTCACTTGAATATAACCTTTAACAACACATCAAAAATGTGTACCATATTTTTATTTATTTTTTTGTCTATTATTTGATATTTTTGAGAGTGTTATATTAAAGATTTGGAAAAAGCCCTTAATTTTAATATAGTAAAATTTCCTTAAGGATCTTAGATACAACATAAAGTTGAATGAAAATGTTCATAAAATAATTATGAAATTATTTAGAATGGGATACATTAACAAATAGTTGTGTTGTTGTTTGACCACAACCACAAGTAGGATAAAGTTAGATGCACCATAAGTTGGAAGATTTTGTATTTGACACATTGTGAAGAATCTAAGACTCTATTATTGAAGTAATGCAGTAGTCTTGGTACTTAAATTAAAATTGCCTTTCTAATTGTGTGCATGTAAATGTAGCAATAGAAAACACTTTATTAATAAGCTATGTTCACACACGTAACTATAGTATGATTTGTTAATATGATCTTCTATAAGGGATAGTAATGATATGTGGGTTGAGCATAATTGTTATTGACTAATGTAATCTAGGAAAGTCTTTATCCTATTTCAACATTATGAGATTATTTTATTGTACATTCTACCTTTCTAGATAATTTAGTGCATATATAGATTTATTACAATGATTTACATCCTCCAAATGATCTATAAGAAAATTCGTAAATTTTGTATCGTCTTTCATATAATTAAAAATTTGACCATAAGAAAATCATCTATTCTCAACAAAATTTTATCATCGACATACTTATTAAACTTATAAATCCAATTACTAATTCTTCATTATAATTTTTTATTCTTAATATTTATTATATTATTATTATTATTTAAAAATACTATTGATCAAATAATTTATAATAGTTTTCTTATAAATTTAATTGTAAAAATAACTTTAAGTGGTTTCAACCTTAGGAGGCTTTGCTTTTGCAATGCAGTCCCAAGACAATAATACACCCTTAAAAGAAAGAAAAATAAGCTGAGTAGAAGGAAGTTGGGAATGCAAGCTGAGTAGAAGATGGGAATGCATCATATATTAATAGCATGTAATTTTCACAGACCATGATAATGTATATGCTGAAATTTCTGGCTTGAAACTGTATGGTTTTTAGCATCGACGTTTGGATCAAATTCCATGATCACTCTTTTTCTCTTACTGCATTATCCTGATATTGGATCATGTAGTTTGATCCGAAACGTCATGTTAAAAAACACAGTTTCAAGCCAGAAATCTCAACACATACAATTCATCATATAATTAACAAATGCTACGGACAAAATACCTCCAACAAATCTCTTAAAATTTTAGAATTTCAAAGACTGTTCAAATTGGGGTCTAGATCAAATGCCAAATATTTATCAAAACTCAATTGGCTTGATATGTGTAATTGCTTTTTCCATATTTAAAGCAGCTGACGATTTAATAAAGTTGATGTAATATGTGAGGTTATGGGTTTCTATGAAAACTTTTACCAATTTTTAGTCAATGTGTGGGCTGTTTGGTCTCTACATAAGCAGGTAACAGTTGATATATCAGTTGAAAAGCCTCTCTGAGTGTTCAAACCTTTGTAACCACGAAATTAAATTTGGAATTATAATAATATTCTCATTATAAAAAAATATCCGCTTTTAATATTTATTAGTAGTTTGTTTGTTCTTCCTTCACTGTTTAAAAGTTTGTACTTCAATTAAACTCTTTTATATCCTTCCAGTTTTATTCAATTAAAAAACAATTACAAAATGAACTGTGAATTATATAATTCAGATTTGAGTGACTAGTAACTTGGCAAGACCTAAGGCCTTGCAGCTATTTTGAGTTTTTGAATAACAGGATTTATTTAGGAAGATTTAGAGGAGACAAAGGCTGTCATAAATTATAAAGCACAAGAAATTATAATGTTTGGAGCTCCAACGATATATTTAATGTTCAAGTATAATTATGACGCACTAAAACAGAAGATATACTTAGTACAGTTGAAATATTAATCATAACATAAAATCCATGTCCAGCATTGTACTTACCCTAGTGACTCTTTGGATCTCACACATTACATCCTAAGCCAAAAGCTATGCAAAATATAAGCTTTCAAAGCTAAATAGCCTATACCACAGAAACGCAGATCTAAACTGCTGCAGTTTCTCTTTTATTTTAGATTTGCCAAGCCAAAATCATCCCCCTCTCTACACACATTGAAAATAAATTAATCCAAATGTATTAGTCAAAACTAGACCCACGAGTATTAAAAGTATCAAATTGAAAAATAATATGTTGTTAATAGACACCCAGATTGCTCTTTGAGCCATTGAAATGGTTATTTAAAGAAAACCCATCTAAGAGAGTTTTGAGTTACTTACAAAGAGGCTGCAGCTTCCATTTCTGATTGCTCTGCTTATTCCAGCTGAAGAGAATAAGCTCATTTCCATGATGGATTCCACCAGTTTCACTATTAGCTCCTTTGGCATCCAAATTGAGGTGGATGTTGTTTACAGGCCTAAGGCATTGGTACCCATGCCCAACATCTGCACTTTGGGTCCAGAGAAATGATTCATCTAACTTGTTGTGATTGTAGTCTGCCAAGTATATCTGCTCAACGCCATTCACAAAAGATCAGGACAAAATCCTTTCCAGATATAGCTACCATAGTTCTTATCTAAACTTAATTTTTAGTAGGTGAAGCTCCAGTGATCAAATGGTAATCCACATTTTTAAGTGTATATAGAAATTCTTCAACAGCAAAGGGTTAAGGGATAGGCAAGGTTGCCAAAGGCCAAGGGAGCCAAGTCACCCCAAAATTAATTCTGCCAGCTGGAGAAACCAACTGAAAAAGCACAACAGTTTGAACAGCATGGAATTTTGCCCTTCTCAATGGAAGAGTTTAAATACCTATTTGGGATATCCAGAGTCCCAAATAAAAAACAGTATGCCTACTGTATGCTTTCAGCCTTTCCCAATTTTTGGTGTATACTAGATAGTGGGCTCATAGGCAGTCAATATTATCATATGCCTGAAAATGCAACTACAAGAAGATAAATGGTCTTACCTGGTCCCATTCTTTATTTCCATGTTTTAGAGCCTGCTTTGTAGCCTGATTCACCAATGCAAAGGCTGGGAATCCAACTTCATCCTTCACCCTAAGACCCCACGAATCCACTTTGATCCATTGCTATAAAGAGAAATATTGATGTTAAAAAGGAGCCACATTTAAGTAAATTAATAGTAAATTCCTTCAAAGGATTTTAAGATTACAAATGGAAGTTACCTGGTGGGGATCATATGGGCTTCCTAAAGCAAGCACTGCAAGATGGCCCTGGGCAGCCATAAAAAAGTTTGGGTTGGCTTCGCAATAAATCCTAACTGCAGGACCCCGAGGTTCCTCCTCACTAAGTTGAGGGTATGATGAACCATGCCCAGACGCTCCATGAGATGAGCCCACTAATCACATTTCAAAAATCATAGTTTAAGACCAATCCTCAGAAAATCAGATTTAATTCAATGAGAACATAGAACATTTAAAGAAAAAGATAAAACCCTCCTTGGGATTTTGTGACGACCTCTCCTTGGTCAGACCACTTTATCCAATGGAGACATAAAAAATTACAGAGACTAAATGAGAATAGTGATTCAATCAATATAGATAAAAATATACATGGTAAACATCAAATTTAAGAAGAGTAGGGACAAAACCAATCTAGCTTACAACTTTACAGAGCGATCAAATTAACAGAGGTTCAACCCATCTGGATTTTGGGAAAAGGGTATACATTACGAGACCATTGAAATTCCAAAACTTAACAGAATCATCAGATTTTCAAACAATTGAGACTCAATTATTCTGGGTTTGGGATAGTTATAAATTTCCTATTAATCAAAATTAAAGAGGAAACATAGCACTAACAGAAGCTAAATCAAAATCGGTTTTCGAGTAAGGTCTCCATTGTCAGATCACTGTGCCCTGTGAAAACACCACAGCTATGAATATCATAGACTCAGTCAATCTGAATTTCTGGTTAAAGTCTTCAAGTTCAACCCTCCTCAGAGGCACCGCATTTAAGTAACAGAAAATTAATCATTTTATATTAACACAGACCAAAAGAAAAAATCTTGGGAACTTACAGATGGGACTGATCTTCCATTTCTGATTATCCTTCTTGTTCCATTTGAACAGAGCAACCGCTGCCCCTTCGTGGAGTCCACGATGATGTTTATCATCTTGAAACATGGCTTCCAGATTGCAGTGAATGTTGTCAACAGGCCTGATGCACTGATACCCCCTCCCCACATCAGCACTCTGGGTAAACAGAACAGCCTCATTCAAATCATCGAGGTGATATGGACCCAAGGTAACCTACACAATTCAAGCATACAAATAATTTCAATCCCAGAATTTTAAACCCTCTAATAATTCCTCAAGTACCATGTTAAAACTTAAAACAGAAAGGTGTCAAATAACGTAACCCTTTCACTCTCTGAGCGTCCGTGCCTTAGAGCCTGGCCTGTAGCCCTGTTTATCAAGGCAAATGAAGGGAATCCTGCTTCGTCCTTGGCCCTCACACTCCATGAAGTGTCCATGATCCATTGCTGCAAAATCCAAGCATTAATGGGTCACCTTGAAAATAACAAATGACCACTCACACACATCTCAAACAAAATGCAATAGCCATGATCAACTGGTGCAAAACTCGACCATCACAACCAATCAATAAGTAACTCCTACATTGCCCACATAGGAATCTAAATGCTATGAGGAAAAAAGCTTCTGAAAAAAACTGTGTTTTATTTGCAATTTTGTATCAATGTTTCCGGTCAATGATCTTTATTTCCTCATCCTGAATGGAACATGCAGTGTGATGATCTTTATTTTTTAATCCTGATGATGATGAAACACCAAGTGTGATCTGACTAATTGATGCAGTTTTCTTTCCTGAGCTTTTTAACTCATAATCTTGTTCTCATGGACTATGAAAACCTCCTGCTCATGATATGAATGCTATTAGAACCAACCTGATTTGGGTCAGACTCATTAGCAGCTGTCATGACAACATGACCATTAAAGTTGGCCAGATAGTAATCAGGATTGGCTTCACAGTAGATCTTCACAGTCTCCCCTTGTACAGAGACTGGAGGATAGGGAGCAACTCCATAAGGGGCTGGAGCTGGCTGTTGCTGATCATGGTGGTGATGGTGGTGTCCAAACATTATGGTGATCCTGCAAATACCAAATATTATACCTTTGGTCAGATGATATGCAAAACCTGACTTTTAGCCCATGAAAGCAATGGATTTCAATATGAAGCATTAGTGTTTATCCATACAAAATGCCAAACCACCAACAAAGCAAATCTTTTCTGTAATGAACATGATGAAACAACACCAAATAGCATTTCTAAACTATACCTGAAATGAGAACCAAAAGAACTCTGTATTCAGTATCTGTTAGTAATAACAAACAGGGATTTGTACGTGATGATCATAAAATATAACAGGTGATTGTTGTGTGTCAAGCAGCGTAGGTGGATTAACATATATAGACAAACTAAAGAGATGTTGAAGTTCAGGCCTTTAACAGGAATTTCAATTGAAGGCCGTTTACAC
Source organism: Sequoia sempervirens (assembly GCA_007258455.2). Classification (NCBI taxonomy): domain Eukaryota; kingdom Viridiplantae; phylum Streptophyta; class Pinopsida; order Cupressales; family Cupressaceae; genus Sequoia; species Sequoia sempervirens. The sequence continues at coordinate 24,640 of VDFB02140365.1, forward strand.
GTCTTTTGTCGGCTTAAAACACAGGCACATATTTGACTTTGTAGTTTTCACAGGTACACCTAACGGGACGAGTTTTCCGAGTTTTACGTATAATTTTTTACATATAATATGTGAAGATTTGTCGCATGTACTTGCAGGTTGGTAAATGACGTGCTTAACCGCACCAAAATCTAAATACTAGCATACATATATTAATTTATAATAATATATATATAAATATTGAGAGATATCTTTTTTGAGGCGTTTATTTTGATCAATTAGTCATATAAAAGTGCAAGACAAAATTATTAGGGTTAGGGTTAGGTTTAGGGTTTGTGGTAAGGTTAGGGTTAGGATTATAGTTAAAGTTAACAATAGGGTTACGTTTAGGGCTGAAGTTTACGTTTGGGATTAACATTTGAGATAGGGTTAGAGTTAGAGTTAAATTTGGGATTATGGTTGAATTAGTGTTAATAATAGTAGGGTTAAGTTTGGGATAAATGTTAGTATTGGGGTTAGGGTTTGCATTAGTATTGGGATGACCGTTACGGTTAGGTTCAGCATTACAAATGAGGGGTAGGGTTAGGTTTGGGGTTAGAATATATAAAAAGGATTAGGTTTAGAAATAGGGTGAGGGTAAGGATTAGGGTTA
>VDFB02140366.1:0-20049 GCA_007258455.2 Sequoia sempervirens
CCCCTTTCACTCTTAAATTTTATTTTATATATATATATATATATATTATTTTTAAATAAGAAAACAAATACAAAACTCTATTTTCTGGGAACAAAGTTTTTCTTTGACAAAAAAATTCTGGGTAAATCAATTTTTTTTCTTAAAAGAAAAATTCCTAGCATAACTTCATATATATATATATAACATATATATATGCATATATATAACAGAATATATATATGTATATATATAAAAATTTCCATTGTTTTATAGCTAAAATTGGGCAAATTTTCTATAGAAAATTTACAATGAAACTAATTTTCAAACATAGTTTCTTGATTTCAATTTCTAATTTGATATGAACCATTTCAACTCCCAAATAGAGGTTTTCTAATTTCATTTTATTTTCTTTCCATTTTTCTATTGTTAAAATTGAAAATCTCTATTGTAAGTTTTTATTTTTCTACAAAAATCTAAGTTTCTACCATTATCAACTGGGTTTTCAAATATGTTTACAAACAAGTTTTCAAAATTGAAAATAAAAAATTTCAAAATAATAAAACAAGAAGAACCTATGATCTAAAGCTTGAAGAAGAGCTAAAGAAGAAAAGTTGAGCTTCCCTACAAGATAATTTTTCCAAAGCTCTTCCAAAATCCTCACCCAAATCCAATAATGCATATCAAGACAAGAAGAACTTCATTTCCTTTTAAAAATAATCTTTTTTCTAAAATGAAATATCTTCCCCAAATTTATTCAACCTTCCCCAAAATAGCCCATCCACCATAGTTATTACTCCCTCTATGCATTTTGGAGATATTTTGCTTTTATGAAAATTTAAAACTAAAATTTCTTTTCAACATGACTTTATTACTTTTTTCAAAATTTTCTATTTCAAAAGAAATTTAAATGATTTTAAAAATTTTCATTTCCAAAAGAATTTGAATTTAAATTTTTCTTTCAAAAAAAACTTTTAACACTTTTAAAATTTTAATTTCAAAAAATAATTTTAACACTTATAATTTCCAAAATGAAATAAACTCAGATTTTAATTCCACACAATTAATTTAAATAATCAATAAAATAAATATAATCCAAGATTAGATTATTTTATTAATTTAATTAAATTAATTAATAAATTAAGTAACATTTCTAACATTATAACTAGATAAATTTAATAAACAACTTAAATACATAAAGCCATTTATTTACCTTTTCCAACTTGCAATTAAATAAAATCAAGGAGAGATGAACAACAAAGAAGCAACTTAACCTGACTAAAACTCGATGACACACTATGACTAGGGTGATGACTTGGCACGAAAAACCTAGCTACTATCTCCCAATCGAATACTGTTGGCCAATGGACATGCTCAAACCTATGAAACCAGGTGGAGTCGATGTCCTGTAGCTTTCAATCTGTGAACAAAGAGTATATCGAACATGCATATATATAATATAATAAAACACACCGTGAAGAGGAAATCTCATAATCGTAGGGCGCTCACAAGCGAGTGGTACAATCTCATCCCCTTCACCAATACAAAATTACTAACTGACGAGTCTAACATCAATAATATACTAAAAATTATAAAGCATCATTAATTAAATAACTGCTAAGCTAATTCAAAGCATGCCATAATGATAACATCAGAGTAACATACCATCACATCAAAATATAACATTCACATTGCTTTACAGTTAGCGATCAAATAGTAACCCAGTACCATAGTCAAAGTATAAACAGAAACAAACATAACAAAGAAAAACATTGTACGATCAAAAGAGCCAAAATGGAGGTGTGCTACATCCTTACATCTGACAATGCTTCCATTTCTGCAATTTTGCATAACATTGATAAAATTGCTTTTCACTTTTGCATATACAATATTTCTATTCATAAAACTTTTCATAAGTTTGATAAAAGTTATTTTCATTCTTGCATGTACATTTTTTTCATTCTTCAAATCCTGTATATACTGGATAAGAATGTTTTGTATCTTTGCATATATATTGTTCATATTGTTGAAAAATTGCATGAAATGGTTACGTGTTCTTTTCATTTTTATTCAAAAAATGCTAGTAGCTTACATATTTTGACATATTAAGAAAAATTTCCTATCCTCTCCCTATGAGACTATTTTAGTAAAATATACTATGAAGTGGGCCATTCCTAATGTTCATACTTGTTCTTCTCATAATATCTCTCCTCTTGATGACGAAGATATTTGAGTAGAAGAATCAATTAATGGGAGTTTTGAGAATCCTAGTTGTTTCTCTCCTTTTACCTCTCTTAGTGGAAAAAAAATTCACAACCAACATAACACAACCTTAGATTATCATGACACTAACATTTGTTCTTCTCCTAGTATCTCTCCTTTTTGTGAAGATGATACTTTGATGTTAGAAACCCTATTTTGTGAAGGTCATGTGAATCTTAATTGTCCCCTTTCCCCTAAAGAAACCCTTTTTGAGCATGATATTTCAACCCTTGATCATTCCCTTACTTGTGATGAAGTCCTTTTAGGAGAACCAACCCTCGAATGTCAAGCACATGTGGTTTGTAGTTCTCCTAAAAACTCTCCTCCTAGGGAGGGTATCATGATACAAAACAAAGATAGCATTGACAATAATAATACTATACCCTTAGAAGTAGATGGAGAGCCTAAGTTGGAATCCCATTCACCAAGAGATGTTAATATTATTCAACCTCAACTCATCCTTTACCCCCCTTCACATAAAATTCAAATTCCAAACAAACCCAAATTAATTCTCTACCCACCTACGAATAATGTATCACAACAGTCAAGTCATAATATCATTGCTCATACATATAACACTTGAAATAATCTATAACCGCAACACCAACCACAACACCCCTACCTTTTCCTAACCCTATCATCCCTAATTCTATCTTACCAAGACCTCCTAGTGGAAAGGAGTACAATATTGTTGAACAACTAAAGAATACTCCTACTAAAATATCATTATGGGACCTTATTCAAGCCTCCCGTCACTATCGCAACATGATTCAAAGTTCCTTACAACAAGTTCCCATTCCTTCTATTGCACAACCAAAAGACATAGTAGCCATGATTCAAAACCTAAATGATGACATTGTTTTCCACCAAAGTGAGCTCTCTCCTTTGGATGTGCAAAAACAAAATGATCCTCTCATAATCATAGCACAATACAATTGAAAAGGGATAAAGATAACCCTTTTAGATATTGGTTATCTTAATGTGTGTAGTGTGAGCCTTCTGGATAGGCTTTACATTAATCAGTTGACCATTTGACCTGATTCTTTATCTATTAATGGATTTGATAATATTGAACAAAAACCACTTAGAGTAATCATCCTACCTCTTACAGTTGGAGTGGTCACATTAAATACACCAATCCATGTTATGCCTTATGAAATTTCATGTAATATTATCTTAGGGAGACTATGGATTCATGTAATCAAAAGTGTACCTTCCACTCTTCATCACAAAATTAAATACATCTACAACAACACCATCCATAGCCTTGATGTTGATCCTGATATTGTATTACAAATTGAGAAAAATAAAGCAAATTCCTTAAACATATCAACATCAACTACACCAATGGAAACTATACAACAAAACAACAAAGAACAACCTATTGCAAAGGTCATGCAACTATTATAAGATGATTGGGGTTCCTTGGATTTTAAACATGAATTCATGGGTGAATACAAGATCATACATAAAGATTCAAATACAGAAAATTAAAAAGTAGATGATCCTTTGAAAACATTCACTTTAACCACTTCAGACAATGAAGTAAATTACATGGCCACATTTGAAAACTCTTATCATGAACTACCACCTAATCCCAAAGCAATAAAAAAGGTTTATGGAAAAGGGTATGAGCTTATGAAACAACTTGGTTATCGTGGAAAAGGATGTGGTGCTAATGAACAAGGTATCCACAACCCTATAGAGATTAACACAGAAAAAACCACTCATGGTCTTGGTTATTGTCCTATGATAGAGATCAACAAGCCTTTACTCAACATCAACAATTTAACACAACATACTCCTAAATTATCTTTAATATTCATCCATCTTGAATACATCGAAACTAGTAGTCTAGAAAGTTGTCCTTTCCAAAACATGAAAAAAATAAGGAACTCTTCGCTTAACATCAATGTCATCTTGCATAGCACTAAATATTTGAATTCGATAGATTTTCCCTCCTCTTGTAAGAGTGAGAGAAAAATATTGAAATCTAATGAACCTTGCATAGGTATGACATCCCCTACTAAGCAAGGCATTTATTTACCACAAACAATAGAAACTCATTCTCCCTTTGATCAAGAGGGTACATTGTCGAGACTCCTCCAATATCACTCGATAATACTTCCTCCATGAACTCAAAAGAAATACTATTACAAGACTTCATTTTATGCCTATCATAGATTTCATGGTCATTCCATCAATGAATGTACACCTTTGAGTAGTAAAATCAAACATCATAAGGAGTTTGGTATGCTTCCATATGTGGGGGCACCTAATTCCTCTAATTGATACCAATTTTCACTCTCACCTACATTTCATCATTTGTTTTGGCTCACCTTTCTTCGGCACTCATTAGGTGCAATGCATTTAGTATCCTCGTCCTTGTATGTCACTTGTGGTTGACTCTTTTGGCTAATCCTTAACTTTTCATGAACATATAAGAGAAAGCTTGGCACATGGATTATGTTCCTTAATTTTGCTTGCATGTGACATACTACCCTTATTCATGATGTAGCTTATCAAAAACATATGACTTAGCATAGGGATTTATGAGTAAGCTCTCATGTCCTCTTCATCTACTTTAAATAAATTGCTAAGAGCATTGGTGTTTACAACCACTTTAAAGTTGGGGCATATATCACCACTCACATTTCATTATGCAATTTTCTTTTTCATGCGATTTCATCTCTTGGAAACATTAGGTACAATGATTCCTAGGATGAGACACTGCACTTGTCCTCTCTTGGAAAAAATATGAGACCATTTACAATTTTCCTCTCTTCGAGACATTAAGCATGATGTTCCCTAAGATGAGACATTGCACAAATTAAGAAAAATCTCTTTGAACATTCTTTACACCATTCGGCATTAACAATGTTTATGAGTGTCACACATATGAAGTTTTGCTTACCTCATAGAGCTCAAAAAAAAATTCCATTGTGGTGCTTTATTAAAGTTATCAGGAGGTATAACTTCAGTATGGTTGAGTGGGAATCCCATTCAAAGGCACGACTTTCCCCATAGCCACGTATGTATTTATGAGTACATACCAATTGTAAGTGTATGTTTCTCACCTTTTGGGCTTTCTCACCCAACGAAGAACCAAGATTTTCATTTCCCAAGAGTGAGTTTGCATTTTCTTTGGACAAACAACCTAGATCTGATCAACAACTAGCTAGACAAATGATCAAAGCTTGATCCACCTTTTCTTTTTCATCTTTCTCTTCTTCCTAGTTCTTTCCATTTCATGATTATTTATCTTGTTCGTTTTACCTAGGATCTTGGATCCTAGGGGCTTTACTTCCTTCTTGATCTTAGTCATCTTTTTCCATCTACATTTGTACACTTGAATCCCTCTTGAATGTCTACTTTAGTGTGATTTTGAAGCGAGTTCATCCTCTCACTAAAGTGGGGGATAAATGTACCATAGAAAAAATGACCTCTTGCTTGACATGGGAATAATTCATGATGAACTAGAATTAATGAGGCCTTGATTAAGGTATTGTGAGGCTTTTTATGCACCCACACTAGGTCTTGGACACTTACAAATTAAATAAAATGAATTTATTAATGTATTGTGATGATGTTGTGAAGTGTTCTAACACATTTCTACACTTCTCTATACTTTTCTCATTATAATTAATCTAAATATCCGGGTATGTGCAGGATCATCATGGAAAAAATAGGCCCTTAAGTGGCAAAATTTTTAGAAAAATTAGAGTTAGGCAACTTAACGTAAAAATTTGAATAATTTATCTATATTATTTCAAAAATATGTAAGAAAAGAATCTATAGAAAATTGAATTTAGTTTCTAAACTACTAAGCGTGTTTTAAAAAAAATATCTATTTGGTGAAAGTTGGAAATTTCAATGCGATTGGTACTTAAATTTCAGGAAAAAATAAGAAGTAGGTGTTTGTCGACCACCTAACCACAATAAAATGATAATATTTTTATAAATATTTTAGATATAAGTAGAGGACTCATGCCCCAATGTGATGCATATTTTTTGTAATTTTTTCCAAGTAAATAATTAATTATGAATTTTTTTTGTTATAAATTTTTAAAAATATAAAAATGCATTATGTCTAACCACATTAATTTGGTCAAAACTTCATGAAATTCATTTTTTTGTTTTTAATCCTATAGTATCACGAGGAAACATAGATGTGATGCATGTTTTGGATTCAAAAAATGTGATACCGTTTAGAAAGCTATAGATGTTTTTCAATCAGCCTATCAATTAGGACTTTAGTCATAATTTGAATAGAAATGAATAATAATTACTTATTAAATTTAAAGTAAAGCATAATTTATATCGATTGGAAATTTGAGAATCTCCTTTAAAACCCTTTTCGTTTCATCAATTTTGGGTAATAAAATAGTTGTCACCACATACCCATCATATTGCCACTTTTTGGCCCATCATGATCTTGCACATACCCATCCCCTTTTTATTTCTTATCAAGTCCTATTTTAAAGTTTTGTAATGAATTGTAAGAAGATTTTACACTTTTCTAGGATTTTTTTTCACTATTTACACCTTTCTTATGTCTTATTTTAACCCTTTAAGCACTTATAGGTCATATTTAAGTGTATTTTAAATGTAAACCCAATAAAAAACATTAATAATATTTTAATTTCCAACAACCACTTAAAATCCTAGGGTGGGACCTATTTGGCATGGGCAGGGAATGAGTCCCCCTTGGCTCCAAATTCAAAATAATTCAAATTTTCTTTTGGGTTTTTATTCTAAATTTCCTTATATCAGCCTATGATGTGGTATTATTGGGTAATTAGGGAACAAGTGTGTATAAATATGTGTTTTTATCTCATTATTAACCCCCATTAATCATTTAACTCATTTTACACATCTCTCATCATGCATTCATCATCTATCTTCTCTATTAACACAATCAAGTTAGGGTTTCATCTTTGTAAATCATCTAGATAGTTTCCAAAGACATTGAAGGGTTGAATCTTCCTCCATTTTTGCAAAAAATCAAGATAAATCATCATGGAAAGGTAATCAACTTCATGATTGCATGCTTATTTACATTCTTTCTCTATTTTGGTTTAATTACCTAAAAGGGGTTTGACCAAGGAAAACCCCCATGCCCTAACATTCACCATTTCTATTTCTTGTCTTGTGTGTTTGTAGATTTAGCCATCTTGGAAGATTTTAATCCATTAAGAATCAATTTGAATTTTTTTTTAAGTCTTCTCTTCATTTTCCAAGTCAAAATATCAACAAAAAGAGACTTTTAGGCTCGAATTTGATAGTTTCAGAACCAGACATCTAAAGAAGTAGAAAGTGTAGATCGAATTCTCCAAATTCCACCTTTGAATATTCAAAAATTTAAAAGTGGACTCATTCACCATGGGTGGTGAATTATTCCCATTTCTAGGCCAATTTTTGGTTTTCTGCATTTTTAGATAGCCTTTTGTCTGAAACAGGTTCTGGGATAGTTTGATAGAACTGGGACTGATTTTCCCAGAATGGTGAGTGAGTCCCACCAGGCCTAAAAATCAGCATCAAACATATTTTATAAGACATTTCTATCCTCCATCCATATTCCAGGTGTACACTTTCAATCTCATTCATTTCAATTCAATTTTGTTCGCATTTCTATTTGTTTTTGCATTACACTATGTGTTTTCAAACAAGTTTCATTTCAATAGTTTTCACTTAATAGTCAATCCATTTTTTCAATTAGCCACGTCTAGATCATTGAATTTAGTCATAATTTAATCATAGATACACTATATTGAGTGAACCACCTATATTTTGGGTGTGGGATCTATCTCCTTTCATTAGGTGAAAGACCCTAATTGAGTAAAAGAGACAAAGCATTCCATGGAACTTAAAATCTATAGTTCATTTGTCATGGGAATGTGGAAATACCTAGTGAATCTCATCTATTAAGATCCTCTTTGTGGCTTCTCCTCAATCTATCGCATTCAAAGGAAATTCAAATTCACCATTTGAGGTCGAGATCCTGTGAAATGATTCTTGAACAAGCCAAAGATGTAATAATTGACATGACCACTAAGAATGATGAAAAGGTTATGGTTTAGAAGCATGAATCCTATTGATAATTTATGCTATTGATGCGAAATCAACAAGGTTGGCCAAATATAAAGAAGAAGTAAGGGGAACTCGTTGTGCATGCTTATTGTTGGATTCATTACACACGGTCCTTTACCTCTTGGAAGTTGATCCTTCTCAACACCACTCAATTGCAGCTAATCCACCATATCCCCCCATAATTCTTTCTCCACATTACTTTTTCTGAATATAAATGTTTTTGAGAGTATTTCCTACAAAATCCACTAAGGTTCTATATCATGAATCCTATGGAACAAATAAAGCGACCCGATTTAGATGGAGGTCGTGGTGGGTTGTCACGTAAAGTCCATCAAATTTGAGTTAATGAAGAGGGGTTTAGTTTATACGAAGCACATTTGGAGGCTTGATGGGACCATATATATCAAAGAAGCTAGTTTTTTGGATCAAAGGATGAGTGGTGTAGTGTAGTGATTTCATGAATAACTACTACGCCCCAGTCACAAAAGTGGGGATGGTAAGGCAATATTTCTAACTTTCCTTCAAGTGATAGCATTTTCAAATAAAACTAGCCCCAATGATGAGATTATATGCTAAAAAATTGTAGATGCATGAAAGAATGAAGGGGAATCATGAGAATATATTTATCACAATCCACTCTCCTTAAATCCAAGAAGCTTGCAACAATATAGAGAATCCAATATAAGTGTTGATAAGCGGGACTGCAAGAGTACATGGAGTTGATAAATTATAGGATTTATGGGACTGCATTATGACAAGGCTAGATGTGGGTACATTAAGGCCGAACGATGCTTGCATTTCATTATTTTGAAAGAGATTTTGACCATAGCTCTCTACAGGCTTCCACCAGTACACTTAGTCTTGTATCCCTTCTGACGGAGGCTATACTTGTAGGTTCCACAAACCCAGGGGTGGTCTAACTCTCAGTCATTTCTCGTGGTGTCCCTATGGCCTTCTCCCAAAGTTATCTTCAAATAGAGGATTACTCCTACACCAATAAATATCATCCTTTGCATCTTTAATTCTAGTTGTAAGCTCATTGAACAAAGGGTTTTTCCATATCTTGGACATAACTAGATATATCTCATCATCTATTTGATGAGGAATCCCTTGAAATTGGTCTTCAAAGCACTTGATATTAGTACAATCACTTGAGGAGAAAAGAGAAGCACATTCACCATTTGATTCATCACTTGTGTTTATAACAATTGATCCATGCTCTGAAAATTCTTCACATGAGGAAAATTGTTCACTACCTAGAACGAAGATCCTCTCAAGGCTATTAACATACCCATTACTAAAAGCTATGGATTCTATTTAAAATTCATAAGAGGAGCCATATTCAACTAAATATTGTTCAAAATTAACTTCACCTCTTTGACTCCTTACTTGTGCCCTGTCATGAACACCAAGGGTAACCCTATTACTGGAAGACACAAAATTGATTCTAGTAGGACCCATTTTTGAAGTTCCATGTATTTCCTGCATAGGCTCATGGCTTAAGAAATGTAGAGGGGAGTAGTGAGATATGACCTCCTTTATTTCACATTCTATTTCTTTACCCTCATCAATGCTAGATGCATTTGTCTCTAGATTGTTTGTGGAATGACAACATTCGATATCTAATTGTCTAAACACTAATGCTTCTTGTTGACCTTCCAATGTTATTCTCTATCTCTCCTTACTCTGATAATCATTATCCACATTGTGGGGAACAATGGGATACATACAACCATACTTATCCAGTCCACTATCTGATCAATGCTTTGAGGCTTCACATCTTTAGGCCATTGGCTTAACCCTGGTGGATAGGCTTCAAAAAATAGGTTAATACACATCAATTCATTAGGCTTGATCTCTATGGGGATTTCCATCAAAATATCCAAGAATCTTGAAAACAAGTCATATGCTGACTCATTTGTATATCTTTTTAGTTCACATAATTTCCTAATAGATAACAGCAAGTCCTTCCCTCCCTTACATGAGTGGTTAGAGGTTAATTCTTGCTCTGTACTTCTTGAGAATCATGTGAGCACAATAGCTAAAGGCTCCTCATCCTAATGAACATATTTACTTTCTAATTTACCTAATTGGATTGTATGGAAACTACTAGAACTAGCAGTGCTGGTCACTGCAGATCTCCTCATAATTTAGTACTTCAAATTATTCTCAATATTTACAGCCTCCTGATAAGCTTCCTATAATTTAACTAGTTCCTTGTCCCTCAACAGGAAACTCATATTTCTATCAAACACCCCTAAATATACAACCAAGCATTCTACATCATTTGGTCTTATGTATTTAGGGATATCTCTTATTGCCTTAGAAAATCTAAGGTTGAAAGTTGGGACCAACTCTTCTCTATCCTTAGAGATTTCAATGAAATTTCTCCTTGCCACACTTGGGTTGATCCTATATCACCAAATTGCTCTAGGAAAGTAGCTTTGAATTCATTCCAAAAATGTATACAGGTAGTAGGAAGAAAAGAGAACCAATATCTTGCATCTCCCTTTAGTGATTGAACAAAAAGCTTGATCACTACATCTTCAAAGTCAATTTCAAAATTTCCCATTACATCTATGAATTCTTGCACATGCTTCTTTGTTGATTCAAATTTTGCACCACTAAACTTTGGTATCTTTTCCTTGATCTTAGGTGGCACAACATTCAAATGGCCAAAAATATTTTCAAAGTTGATAGCTCTGTACCTATCAGTACATAAGCCATCCTAATGGGCCTAAGACTACTTGACTTGTGTGTTTTTATCCATACTTATGTGAGATGGCACAAATTGACAACTCACCCCCAATTCTTAAAAAGAAATTTAAAATATCTATGCAATTTATACAACACTACTTCAATTCCTTTCACAAATATAATCCCAAGATCTTAACACAAGTATTCCATACAAAGGCTACCTAAGATACACAGTATGGCATGCTCCTTGCACTCTACTACACAAATCTCAACTTACATATGAAGAATGCTAAAACTCTTGAATATTCCCTAATATAGTGCTAAATCACTTATTAGAGAATAATTTTCATGTCAAGCATTGGAAATTTATGATGATGTTATTTGTAAAATGCTCAAAATTATTTAAAATTTTACAAGAGTACCTATATGTTGGTAGCTGTGAAATTTTTCTTAGCATTAAGGATAGAGATTTGAAAAATTGATGTATGCTTGAATAGGTTCTTTGAGTCAGAGTTGCCACCTCCCTTCAAAGGAAAAAGCTTCAAATAAGATGAATCTTCTTTGCAAAATAAAATAGGTTCTAGGCTATCTTCCACAATAGAGTCATGTTCAGATCCTTTAATGCTTACTGCACATTTATTGTAGACCAAGTTCAAGAATTTGAGAGCATTTGGATTAAATCACCATTTGACTCTACATTTAGTATATGCATCTTGGAGAATGAAAAGTACCTAGCAGAGTCACCATTTTGTAGTTGTTTTCCACTTCACCTAAGAAATATCTAAGGAATAGCCAATCCTATACTCAAGACTCTTGAAATGAATGGCCAACTAACAAGACCTAGTCAATGACTGAGATCTTCTACACTTTAGGCTCTATGAGACAAAGGAGGGTATTCCTAGTGTGTTCATTTGAGGTTTTTCTTTGTAGAACACAATATTTACATAGATTAATTTGAATGAAGGATAATATTGCAATTATTACTACAAAATTGGCTTGATTCTAAGTAATTTGCTACCCATTCATAAAAATGAAGACATCCTTAATGATAATTGATACATACACACTTTGAGATCAATGAATTTTAAATGAATTTAAATTTTTGCTTTAGGTTGGTCACTAGACAATTGTTTGATTAACCCCTAAGGAAAATAATTAAGGAACAAATTAGTGTCTTATCTATTGGGAAAGTGGAATAATACATACAAGAACCAGTAAAACATAAATAACCCAAGAATTCAATGGAATAGACTACACTGACAATAACTTTACATTATGGAGTTCAAGATTTTCTGATACATTACTACATATCAAATCCTTCAAAAATGAATGTAAATTCATGACCTCATCTAAGTATTAAATTGATTGCTTGAATAAAAAAAAGAACAGAGAGATGCATTTGAACAAATGTTCAAAGTAGAATAAAAATACCATTAATATTTCATTCAAAATTCACTTACACTTGCATAAGGAGAGAAATATATCAAAATTATATACTTGATTATATTTCAAGTCATGTCTGTAGAAAAATTTAAGCTAATTGTATGAGTTATTTCATAAAGATCAAAAACTAAAAAGTTATTCTATTCCTATCTACCCATATATGTACTCGACCAAAACCTAGCTAGAATCTTCCTCTATTTTCCTCTTTTGCAAGTGAGTCGTGGTTTCCCTTTTATAGCATAAGGGAAGTGACAAGCTTTGGGCTCAAATGAAATTCCATTATAGATTTTCATTTCATGCAAATCTCAACTGCATTTTACTTGCATTTCAAAACCCCCACATGTTGAATTTTGCAAAACATGATGCAACTAGGAAAGCCAAAATGTAACCACTGCCAAAGAAGGGAAATGTAAAGTGCTGCCAAAATTTCATTTGTTGCCATCTTTACCACAATGAACTAGGTATCCAAAATTCCATGAGGGCACACAATCGTCATCAAATACCAAAATGTGCCACACACGCAAAAAATAGGACCACCACATCAAATTACATCAACACAAAAATTTAGACCCCACACACAACAAAATCTTATTTACATGTCACCCAACCTTTACCAGTGCCATGCCCGTGATACACATGACCACTCCTAGTCATTACCAAAGGAGGAGAGGAAACCTCAGCTTCCTCCTCTTTATTTTCTTTACCCAACATAGTTTCAGTCCACCCACTAGGGGTTTTGACCACTAATGATGCAACATATATCACTTCGTCATCAGAGGGTAGACCATCATTCAAAAGAGCTAAGTATCGATAGTAGTCGGAGTCGGTCTTAGTTTCAGAGGATTTACTCATAAATTCAATAGGAAAATTTTGGCATCTAATGGAGCAATGCCCATACCTTATCCTCCTTTCTACTCCTGTGGGAGACTACAATGGGCTCTTTGCTTTGTCATCCGCTTTTCCTGTAGCATCTCCTTGGGATTGTAGCCTTTGGCTGCACCTATTGGGTGCAAGTCTAGGCTTTTCAGCGAGAATATTTGCCTCCATCGATGGAGTAGCTTCTCGTGCATCAAAACCAAACCTTTGGGAACTCAAGCAAGTAGAATTCCTCACTCATTTTCTCATTTTTCTTCTCTGATAATTTCTAACACTACCTTGGCTTAATCAATCACACTTCTAACTACTAAGTATAAATGACATGAATAGAACCTATTCCTACTATATTTATCACATGGAGTGATGAAGTTTACAATTAATTTCTAACATGCATGCGTAACCCAAGAAGCTTGTTGGTAGATGTACTATCACCATTTAATTCCCCATTTGCATGGAAATCCATAGATTATTCTTCATGATTACTAGTATTTGTGTCTCCACACGAATTGAGATAAACTCAATCACTCTATAGGATGTTAGCCATTAATGTGAGCTAGTTACACAAAGTGAAAATGACCATCACATGTTATTTTACAACTTTGAATGCTATCTGTCAATCTTTTTCCTTCATGGATGATCAAAAATCCAACCTTTGTTTGACCACCTTTGACTTCCAACAGTGCTCTGCCACAATTTTCACAACCAATGGAGTTCTTCCATGTTAGATGATGCCTTCACAATTTATGGGCTCCACTATCTGAGTAGGTCGAGATAGGTGTCGAGATGTCACTAATCTTGCTAGCCATAACTACCTTTCATTTTAATCCAGTGAGCTAGTAGGGAATAGTGAAGATCATTCCACCAGATTGATCTCAGTCGCTCATTGAAGATGTTAAGCTATGGGAGTGGTAGTGGGGAGTGGGTCCCATGCTTTGCATGGACATGCATTGGCTTCTCACCAACCCTGCTGCATTTATCTTGCTGGTACTTAACCCCTGTGGGTTGGCAGGGTACGGTCTATATCTTCTCCCCGATCTTTGAATCTTGAAAATCTGCACACAACATAGTTAGCATTTAAAGAAAATCCCTTGGCTAAGCCACCGATGACATGACCACTAGGGTTAATGACTTAAGGCTTAAGTCACTGGGTTAAATTCAAAACATGACTTCAGGAAAAGACTTGATATAGTGGAAAAATGATGACCGGTTCTTTGGACTAATGGGGTCGATAGACTGACATGCAAGATGGTTCAAGAAATGACTTAAGGGTTTGATGACTGACTAAGTAGGTTAACCAAAAATTATAACATTTACATTTTTTCATCAATAAAATGCTACTCACCTATGAGGACAATTGTTTATCATAGAGGAAAACTAGATCCATGGAGAGAGAGAAAATCCATCAAGATTTTAGAAGCTCCAACACCTACATGAGATAACTCGGGTTGTATCTTCTAGAAGCAAGAATAGTGAGTCATGAGATGGGATGGGACAAAATGTGTGAGGAGTGAGTGACAAAATGACAAGTCCTGAAAGAAAGGTAATCAAGAACGCCGAAGGGAAGGAACTTAACAAATTTAAAAGAATGAAGAAACTTTGTTGGCATGATTAGATGATTCATTAAAGGAATTGTTGGGGGCATGTGCAGGATCATCATGGAAAAAATAGGCCCTTAAGTTGCAAAAAATTTAGAAAAATCAGAGTTAGGCAACTAGATGTAAAAATTTGAATAAGTTATCTATATTATTTAAAAAATGTGTAAGAATAGAATCTGTAGCAAATTGAATGTATTTTCTAAACTACTAGGTTTTTTTTTTTTTAAATATCTATTTGTGAAAATTTGAAATCTCAATGCAGTAGTACTTAAATTTCAAGGAAAAAACCAAGTAGGTGTCTGTCTGACCACCGTAACCACAATAAAATGATAATATTTTTTTATAAGATTTTAGATATAGGTAGAGGACTCGTGTCCCAATGTGATGCATATTTTTTTGTAATTTTTTTCCAAGTAAATAATTAATTATGATTTTTTATTACAACTTTTAAAATATAAAAACTCGTATGTCTGACCACTCCTTTATGTTCACCACCATAAGAAACATTTGGTGATGGTGATCCCGTAGTCAAGAAGGAGATGTAGTAAGGTGATAGTTTATTATGATTGGGTAGAAAGGAGCCAATAATATGGAAAATGAGTGGAATCATGAAGGGATGGATGGTAGAGTTGTATTTTAATCATAACATCACCGAGTTGCTAAAACAAACACTTCATTCCTATCCCCTAGAGAACCACTTTGTTAATGAGATTTTAAGGGGAATATGTAGACTATAATAGGGTGTTGATCTATGAGGGAAAATTGGGCATGTACATGTTGGAAATGGTTGAGAAGTGAAGGGTAGTGGATTAAGGGGATTCTAAACATTGGTCCCACAGTTTTCCCATGTGATATCTTGTAAACACCTTTTACGAGCATCAACAGTTGGGGTGCTGCAATCATCTTGTTGTTTTCCAAACAACAGCCAACTGGTGGATGTCTATGCTAATATGTCAACCAACATTCACACTTGGAGAGTCTGCTTCCCCTATGGCTTGCTCCCTGAGAGCGCTCACTTCATTGGCTCCCACATATGGCCTTCCTCACATGCATTCCCCACAAAGTAGAATAGTGTCTGTTCACCCCTATGTTTCTATCACCACTAATGGTCCTTCAAGCTCACAAAATGATGGTTCCAAATATGAACTACCTATGGGTGAGTTCGAGCCCAAGATTTGAGCTTTAGGTATCATCTATCCTATGGTGACTATGATGGGACTTAGCTGCATTGTGATGGTTTTGTGCTAAATTCTGAATCAGTAGATGCATGATGAGAATTAGGAGCAATAAATTTTCAATTATAAACATTATATGAATCTTTCACTATGGGGAATCCATTCTAGAATACATAATCAAAGTCTTTAAGGAGGGCCATGGAATGTTTGATGTGATATTCCTAAAAAATCAATCATCTAAATGTGTGGCATGATAATATGGGGGAATCATTTGGTCAATTTGTTATCTTGGACCATTATTGAATTTTCTATGGTAGTTGATTGGTAACTCTTTGTAATTTTAATGGGAATGATTTATTTCAAATATCCTCGAGTAATTTTATATATTAAATTATTTTCACTCAATACATATCATGAGTATTGTATGCAAGATAACATGAGGATTTCCCTTTCAGTATCAAGGGTAAGGAGGTGCATGCATATGAAACCACATCAAAGAAGGAATGTGCTCGCCTATGGACTAGTGTTAGAGGAAATGAAGATTGAATTTTAATCCTCAAAACCTTACAAGGAGGATTGCATAATGGGATGATAGTGAGTCTTTGAATAAGCTCTGGGGCACAAAACATATGAAAGGGATGCCTTCACTTATCCAATTGTGCTAAGGGTGATGAAGATCTATAGAAAATGGATGTTTACATGAAAAATTATTAATTCATCAAATGGACACACAAACAAGTGGTTGCATGATAGAGGACATCAGTGCTAAGAAGAATCAAGGAGATGTTCTCAAAAATTGGAAATAAGAGAGAGTTGTGCTACTTTTCATTGAACAATCATGACTTGCAGGAGGCTATCCCATAGGTCAAGTGGGTAGTTAATCTATTTCACAATGATGCTAATTTTCAAAAAAGATGCATTTGATCGACTAAAGGATGCTACAAATCCATCAAGAAAGAGGTATCCTTTAATCAATCTCCGCTATAGCAAAAGAGCAATCGACTAGAAGACAAAGTGCTACAGTGATAGGGTACTACAAGATAAAATA
The DNA here is from genome assembly GCA_007258455.2 of Sequoia sempervirens. Taxonomy (NCBI): domain Eukaryota; kingdom Viridiplantae; phylum Streptophyta; class Pinopsida; order Cupressales; family Cupressaceae; genus Sequoia; species Sequoia sempervirens. The sequence goes on from VDFB02140366.1 coordinate 17,163, forward strand.
AGGAAAATGACAAAACTATATTATATTTTAAATTATGATATATTGAGGGGTAGGTGAAATCCTAGCTTGTATCAAATATGATCCACTCATTGTAAATCAATCCTAGCCATTCATTCGGGCTTTGGAAAAATATAAATAGTGGCTTTTCCCTCATTTACAAATGGTTGGAGAATTGATGTAAAGGGATTTTTGCAGAAATAAAGAGAAGCACTGCATGATTTTATGGGTGTTTATTTTGAGTTTATTTATGGGTGTTTATTTTATGGGTGTTTATTTTTAGTTTTTTCATAATGCATGCATGGTTCTACTTCCATGTTAAGTTTTAGCTTTTACTTTCTTGGATGGTTGTGATAATTTTAGCACTTGTTGATGGAAAGCTGACGTGCATAGTTAGCATGGGCTTCTTTATGTCATTGTTGCAACTAAGTTCAATTGTTTGTTCGTGAAGTGGATTGAAATCTAAAAATCAATAGAACTTAGGAGATTGCATTGGTTTTGTGCAGTTGTAGGCTTCCCTTGGTCAAGCAAAACCCAATTTAGGAAGTTTTTCTACTATAAAAGCTTCCATTATCACTATTCATTCATAGCTTAGAATTAGAACAACTTTATCTTACCCATTCACTTTCGCTATTTGTTTTAACTCCTTGTTAGAGTAGGATTCCAAGCATCAAAACCATGTTAAATCTAATGAGAATGGCAAGTTTTAGCTTGTTGTTCTAAGTGGGTAGCCATTGTTCATTCACTTACAACACTATGAAAATCCATTTGCAAATCCAACTTCCCATGCTTTGTAAACCATAAAGGCTACCATGTGATTACTAAAAAAACATATCAACCAATTGAATTATTCCAAGCATTGTCATGACCTGACACCCGAGAGACCTTGGGGTAGCGATTTTTAACTTGTTTGCAAATTTCTACCTCTTGAGAGAGGTAGTGCACTTGTTCATTGTGTGTGTTGAGAAAGGTGCAAAAACACTCATCAACAAATACTAACTCCACTCATTCCTTGAAACCCTTAGAATTTTTATGTTTAACTCTTAGAATGGACCAATTATCTTCAATCACCCCCCTTAGTAAAGGCCAAGCAATGTATGATGTACACCTTTCTTAGATGAATCAACCCCCATAATCTTCCCATGGTATCCAATTTTCCATAATCCTTTTCAAATATGAATAATCTCAACAAAACTAATCACTCACCATTATGTTTGAAGAATTACACAAAAAATGGTGCCCTGAACTACTAGATTTGAACCAAAAAATAATAAAACAACTTTTCTAGTTCTATCCCCACATTCTCTAAGTTTGAAGTAATAGAAGTAAAATTCAACTATCTCTTTCTCGACTTCTTCTCAACGCTTCTTTTTTCATCTCCTATTTTTCTCTTTGAAATCAAGGTTAAGTTATGACTATGGGGTCATGAGATTTACAAAAAATGGTTTTCCCCAAGAACCTTGTTTCCCAAGTGAATTTACATAGGGACATTTGAGGTAAATGAGACACCATACTTTCCAACCATCTCCACCATACCTATGATATACTTATTAATTGCATGTTTTCCCTTATTGTGCAGTTTTCGTACACACACCCCATTGAAAGTAGGGTCCCCCTTTTTTTTCTCTAATTTTTAATGCTTTGGACCTTTAGTTTTGAGGATTTACTTTCTTTTCCATGTGCTTCAATGTTTATCTTGCTTGCACAGATGATCCCTTTAAGTTATTCATTGAAAATATTAAGTTTCAAGCTATTTCTAGGTTTTCCTCTAATTCTGAGAATTTACTCCTCTCGCAAAATTCCCTAGTTTCCTTGAAAACCCGATGAGGAGGAGTTTATGCTATGATCCGAAGATTCTAGTCCTTCACAAAATTCTGTTTCAACTATATTTTTTTAAAATTCTTGTACTTCATCGAATTCTCAGGTTACATCTTGGATTGTCTTGTCAATGGAATTAATGCTTGATTGTACAATTTTTGTGGCATGTATTTAGTCCATTTTGAGGGATTCTTGTGCCATTGAATTTTTATCATTTGTCTTTTGTTGATTTGAGAGGCTTGATCTTGAGTGCTTGGCTTGATTTGGCATTTGGACTTGTAGATTCTTGGATTTGGTGGTGAATGTCCTGAGCGTCATCATCCTTGTTGTTGTTTTCTAGGGTGTCAAAGTTTGCTACCCATCATTGCTATAATCAAGTTAACTTCATCAATGGTATGTATTGTTGGTGTAATTAATATTTAATTACACTTTGCATAAGTTTACTTAGGTAATTATTTATTTCCTAAGTTAATTAATTTCATCCTTATCTTGTTGAGCTATCTTGTTGCTCAAGATAAGATTAGGGTTATGCATATCTTGCTTTTATAAAGCAAATCATTATCTTGTAATTATTGAATTATGGAATAATATTATTTGCACATCTTCTTGCAAATCTCTGATTTTTATTTTTTTCTCTTCTCTGGAAGGATATTCTGGTTTACAAATCTGATCTTGGTTTCTAACATGGTATCAGAGTCTTGATTTGCAGCCGCTTCTCAAATTTCTGGAGAGATTCATCGCAGAGTTCATTTGGGATTCCTCGAGGGTTTCATACATTGGTTTTGTCTCTCTATTTGGGTGCTCTTGCATGGTTACTTTTGGTGCATGTTGGAGGAAATATGAGCTCATATTCGAGTCCAGGGCTGTCAAAAAAGTCAAGATCAACTTTTTTTTTGCCTAAATCTGACATTTTATGCTAGAGTTATGAGGGTTTGAAGATTTGTCATATCTAGGATTTGCGAAGCTTTTGGTGCATTTTCAGGAAGATTGGACCTCACCATTGGATCCAAAGTGTTTGAGAGATGAAAATTGACATATAACTCAACCTATTTTGGCATCAAGAGCTTTTGAG